>VXAL01019848.1:1492-29732 GCA_013399475.1 Chauna torquata | reverse complement strand
CGCCCTTTCCTCCAGCAGCCGGCTGTGTGGCGCGCGCATGCGCCTTGCCCCCCCTTCCCCGCAGGTCGGGGTGGGGGCGGTCCGCGCGGCGACCTCGCCGCCTTCCCGGCAACCTCCGCGCGAGGGCGCGCGGTGCCCGCGCGTCGTGAGGGGGCGGCTGAGGCGCGGCGGCGCCGGCGCCGGGACCGGTCCGGGACAGCGGGGCCCGGACAGCCGGTGATTGCCGGTGCTGTGTTAAGCTTGCTGAAGGTTAATTCGTTTATTTATTCACAGCGGGTTTAGCTCTTTTGGCTGTGTCCCCTCTATCCCCGAGGCTGGTACTTTTTTACCTCACTAATGTCACCCGAGTCCTCCTAGAAGGGCTCCCGCCCTTTGTTACCTCACAGAATTAAACCCCGGTATTGATCGCTCCTTACGCTGTAGAGAACTGTGCGTTTGGTTTGCCTCCTTTTTTGTGCTAACTGTAGTAGGTGAAAACAGCTGAGAACATTGAGGAACGCAGCTGCTCCTCGTAATTATTTCGTCAGTCGTTCTCAGAGCTGTTCTCTGACAGACAGCCCGAGGAACAGGGCGTGTGCTGTGGAAAGACCCGGTGCAAAGCCCCTGGGCAGCGGGGTGAAGGCAGGAGGAGCAGGCCGGGGCTGCAAGTGAGAGCTCATTGCTAATTCAGAGTGGAAACATCTCCTTTAATGACCTTAATTCTAGACAAAGAAACAGTGATAAAGCCAGTGGAAATCCTGTCCCAGGTGATAAACTTCTGCCCTCTGAAACGGATGCCTGTTCTGCTGCTCTCTCCTTTTCTCTCTTAACTCCTCTCTCCTTCACCTGTTATCACATTTTCAGTCATGTTTTTCTGAGAACTGCAGAATATGAGTTGCCCCGGGGAGAAGGAAGCACAAAGTCTAGTATGGACTTTGTAAAAAGAGACCTTTTGTTTCAGGCTATGAGCAAAGGGACTGGGGAGATTTGTCAGCTTCTGATGCTGATGTAGATAGAAGCATTTTCTTGAGAGAGACTGCACCGGACTGATCTTTGCCATATTGCTATGTGTTTTAATATCTTTACCGGGATCTAACTGTCGTCTGTTCCACTCGTCAATACAGCGAGGTCCTAGGTGATAAGATATTCTCACATTTTTGAGAAATATCAAAGATGTACGTCTGTGAATGTTCCTGTGTGTTCTCTTTGTGGAGTGAGGTCTTGGGCTAGCCTCCCAGCATGTCTGCCAAGGTATATTTGCCTGCTACCTCTGTCTTTCTGGTGGCATTCCCTTTCCTGCCCCCTGACTGGGTTCAGGTTGCTTTCCCTCATTTGTGCCCTCCCTCATTTCCCTCCTTTTGCAGAGGCGCAGCTGGGTCTCTGACAAGCAGCCCATGTGAGTGCACTCTGCCCTGTAATCCAATAGGACATGTGCACTGTGCATGCTACAGGCTCGGCCCTATGTATAGCGAAAGCCTCAGTTTTCGGTCCAGAAAACTGATTAGGAGAGACACAGTGCAAAGAAAGAGCAGTGTTGTGAGAGAACCCTGCCCTGCTTCATTTCATGTAGGATATTGCCTTTAGTTCTCTGTTGTTGGTTTGGATGATGCACAGAGCAGCCCTGAGCCACCACAGCTCCCTGTAGTGCTCATGTTAGTACAAGCCGTGTGACTCCGATCAGGCTTCATGGTGTGCTGAGCTGGCAGCGCAGGACTAAAAGGTTGCAACACCTTCACATTTGTTTTCTTACCTCCTTGCCACGTCCTCTGCAAGCTTTGCTGTATTGATTCGTGTCAGTGATTCAAGTGTTGCAAGTGATGGTGAGTTATACAGTCAAACTGGGAAAGAACTGTCTCCTAAGAAAAGATCTGAGAGAGAAAAATTCAGAAAATGCTATTTGGGTTGAAGAATGGGTCACGAGACCTGCTGAGAGAGGATAGATATCTCTCCTGCGGAACTGGAGACACAATTTAGCCTTGGAACAACTTAAGAAATCAAAATTATGGAGGACGGGGAAATAACGTTGCACTCTCTCTATATGCATTAGAGACAATTTATTAAGCAATTTTGAGAGCTTCGTGTAGAAAATCCTTTATCAAGTGTATAAAGAATTATCGTTTCATCAACAGTTGTGCAACGATGTGGTGAATCCAATAAACTCCTGGGCTGAATTTCTCAGGTCTTGGCCTGCATATTGATTTTATTTCAAGAATAATAGAATAAATGCTGCAAATGGCTGATATTAATGTGTTGTGAAGAGCAGGACTCCAAGCAGTATGCTTTGGCGCTGTTCGGGTCTTGTTACTGCCCAGCTGCTTCAGAGGCCTCAAAGAATTCACTGGTGAGTTTTTTTTCCGTCCATATCCCATAGCTGTTCTAAGACTGTGCCTCTTGAATCCGGCCCTGGGCAGAGATGAACAGCTGAGAAAGAGACTTTGGTTTGTCGGTGTGTTCCTGTCCATACCCCGTTACACTAAGTAACTGGAACAGTTGCAGAGTCATTATGTCGAGAGTGAGAGCAGGCATGGGAGCCCACTGGCTGGGGCATTCCCTGCTGCATGGGAGAGCTGTATCCAACTTGCCCTTCACTGAACATTGCTTTAGATAAGTGACCAGCCAGGGGGCTGAGGCAAATTCCCTGCTGAACCTCAGTACCCAGATCGTGGCAGTCGCGTGGGCTGTCGTAGATCTGGCCTCAAGCTCCTGACGCGTATTGCTGACACGTCTTTGTTATCTGTGGTAATATGCATATGGAGGGGTCGCTCCCAAACAGGCCTGGTTGTTCTTGCTACCATTTTAGTTCATGACTTGACATTCTACTTGAAGATCTAGACCCTCACCTTGGATTTACACAGCATTCATGATCTCCAGATTATGGGTTAGATCACATTTGTATTGTATTGAATTAAGTGTGCTAATAAGATGCAATAAGCATTGTGATTAATGCACACCTTTTATTGTATGCAGCCAGCCCTTAGAACTCCTAGATATTTGCTATAATTAAAATTACCAGCAAATGTGTTTAGTGAAAAGAGAGGTATCAGTTAGTGAGTCTTTGCAGTCTTTTTAGGTAGGATGTTTGTGTTTTGTGAATGAATAAACTGAACTACTAGGGGATTAAACAAATTGTTCATAGTAAATAGCTGTCAGACTGGAGGTTCGGAGCAAGGGCATAACTCGAGTTGAGGGAACCAGCATATTACAGTATATTGTGTTGGAGTATCAGTCTTGTACATTGCTCGCCAAGTAATGCAGCCAAGTAATTACATTCTGGGGTAAAATTAGGATGCAGTGGTACTCCGTCCTTGTGATACCACAATTTGATCTTCCCTGCATAGCTAAACCCATAATTTTGCTTTCCCCCTGGAAGCACTGACCTAAATTTGCCATCAGGTGTGGTATCAGAGTGACAGCTACATTTTGTCCCACTGTATGCACATTTCCTCCCCCAGATAACCCCACAGTTGAACATAGAAAACAATCTGGCTAAAATTAAAACTGCTTCTTAAATCCTCTGTCCGATGTTGCCCGAAGCTTTTTGTTCAGTTTATCTTCACAAGGTCACTGAGACAGAAGAGCGCATTCTGTAAGCGTGTTGGCCCGGAGCCTTTCATGTAGATGCTTTCGCTTAATGTTGAGGACGTCCTCCCTCTCCCTTTGGTCCCTTCCTTCTTGGTCCCTTCCTTGTTATTCCCTCATTTTCTGTATCTCTCTACTCCCTGCTTTTTAGCTCTGGAGCCCTCAGATCAATATACTTAGGATATCTTTTTTTTTTTAATCACCTTAACATATAATCACTAATCATAGACTTTCTTGCTTGTTATTCATTAGAACCTTCTTTAGCTGAAGTAGGATGTGTTATTTTATGATTCTTTTTTTCCCAGAACAGTCCTGAGAGCACTTTCCCCTGTGCTTCCTTGTGTGCAGGGGCAGAGCTGAGGGCAGCTCTCCGAGTTGCCTGGGTACCATTGTCTTGCAAAACCATTTGTTTGCTGTTTGAAGCAAATTCTATTTCTGCATCTTGCAGCATGATCTTGGACTACTTACTTTAGGTCAAAATATTAAATTCACTACTTTTTTCAAGAACAGGAAATTCTGTTCAGATAAATAGTGACCGTGTGCTCTAAGAGACCTGACAAGTGTAGTAAGCTGAGCTTCCCAAAAATGTGTCAGAAATTGGAAGCTACTTTGGAAGATTGAAGCCAGAGTTTAAGATCTGCTGAAGGGTATGTCTTTGAGTTTGGCGCTTACTGTCTAGAATGGACCAGAGCATGGAATTAGGAGTCATCTCTCCCTATACAGCAAAAACCGGTGTGAGTAAAGTGCAGATAGGCTTTGTGCTAAGTGCAAAGCTGGCCCTAGGCTTCTGAGCTTCATTTTCTCAAGCTCTGCAGTGGGAATAATTGCAAATACTTTACTTGCAGATATATGTTAAAAATCAGTAAAATGCCTACTTGAATGTTGTTAATTATCAATCATGGTAAAATTGTTTCTTTGTATGAAATCTGTAAGCAGCACACTTTTCATTTGCAGCAGGTTGCTGCAAGAAGCAAGCAGCTGTTTCCGAAGTCATTAATTAAGGCAAAACCTAGAATATTAGTTCAGATAGTTCAGGATTCTCTGTTCTCTTTCCTTTCTGCACTAGGGAACGCTGAGTGAACAGTAGACCACATAAGTTACAGTGTGATCTGCTGTGTGAAAAAAAACATACCTAATGCCTACTTAACAGGGATCTTAAGATGGATTAATTATTCTTTGTTCTGGTCTCTGAAGATAAAGGGTAATTGCTATTAATTACGTGTAATTGAAAAATTGCTCCTTCACAAAGAACCCAATAGCATTAGCGGGATTTTAACTTCTTGCTGCCTATAGGGAGGAGTATGACATTCCATAAGTTACAGCAAGACTGCCATAAACACAATAATGGCCTCAGAGAGTTTTACTCAGTTTCTAGCCTGCACTTGAGACCATTGTTTTCAGATACAACAGATCTCAGAGCATGCTAGTGAGGCAGGACTCATCGTTTTGCTCTGTGATGAATGGCACTTAAACAGAAGATGCAATCTGTAAGGTGGCTTGTCGTTGCTGATGCTGCAAGACTTTTCATCAGTAAGCTTCCATGGAACAGCCACAGGTAAACGAAAGGGAAGATGTTAGAAACAAACACCCTTCAGGTTACCTATCTGGGAAGAAAGCTTTTGGAAAAAAAAAAAGAAAAGGCAAACAAAAACCTAAAACTCTTTAGTAGCCAGCACTTCATCTGTGGGTCAGCACAGAAAGCAAAGGTGTCTGCCAAAGAGTGGAGACTATGTTGAGATATTTGAATTAAGGTGAAAAAGAAAAAAAATTATGATTTTTACGAGGGCAGAGCAGATCTTTGTCTCTGCTTTTTCTTTCCCCTGAATTCCCATGTGCAGGTTAAGCCATGGCCCCATTTTACAGTAAGATGCATCTCCTTATGTTTCCGTGTACTAAACAACCCTTTTTCTACGTGACTTTATATTTAACTCCAGCAGCCTCGAGCAGCATAGGATCAGAGATGCCTTCCACAGAGCACTAGTCTCCCTAATGAGGGAGACGACGAAAAACATTTTCCAGCGCATCCATCACTCCCCAGCTGTGGTGCTGAGCGAGAGGACAGGCATCGTGGAGCAACCTTACGTAATCCGTGCCTGCTGCGTGGCTCCGGCAGGGCAGCAGCAGTCGTGGAGGAGGAGGGGAGCTGCGGGGAGCTGCTCAGAGGGGTACGGCTGGGGCTCTGGTTGGCAGCTGGAGGGTCTCGGCTTGTACTGGTGTCAGCTTGGTGCAAAGAGTGTGTCAGTCACTGACTAGTTGGGGCACACGGATCTCAGCTCTTTGCCTGACCCAGTGTGACAGAGACGTCCCCACCTGTCTGTTCTAGCCTAGATCCACTGCCCAGCACAGTAAGCGAAAGCCCCTCAAAAGCAGAGCAAGGTGCAGTGTATGAGTGCAGCTCTGGGAGAATCAACAGTGACTCTTTCATTTCTGCTGTGCTGATTGGGGGTGCTCACAACAACCAGTAAGTGCAAACAGATCTCTGGAGGCCATGGTTGTTACAGACTGAAGAAGACAAAAAGCACTGGAAGCATCTGACCTATTTTGGGAAGCTTGCTGGGAATTTTTGTTTTATTTATTTATTTTTTTAAAGATGTGTTTGCTTACGAGTTAGAGGCTGTAAATGTTTGTCACTTTTCCTAACTATGCACCGTGAAGAGAGAAACAAACTAAAAAATACCTTGCCGCATTTGCTAGGCTGATTCCACCAGATGCCCTGAGGGTATGGGAGTTTGAGCTGGCGCTTGAGATGACTTCGGCCTGCTGCTGCTTGGTCCCAAGCTGAAGCTCCTGGTGATGCACGTAGCAACCTTCTTGCAGCGCTTGATGGCGTCTGCTGCCATGAGATGATCTGGGGACAATTGACCGAGGGCACATCCCTCAGGCCACCTCAGTAAAATTCCATAGTGCGCGTGCTGGAACTGAAGCAGTGTTGCTACGTGACCTTCTCTGTCCCTGTTTCATACCTGTCATGCTTAAAAGATCATGTTTATCCTGCTGTAACATTAGTGACTTAATTAGAGCTGAATTTGGTCGTACTGCCTCTGAACACGAGCAGCTTCCATCAAGTCATCTAAAGGATCAGATCTAGTTTCTTCTCTCTCTCAGCATCGGTGGCATCTGGTTTCATTTTCCACCTTTCCTGAGGGAGCTCACTTTTCCGCACAGTTCAGCATGTGCCTGTTGTGTGTCAGCACCGGGACTGCCTGTGTCTCAGTGCCAAGCCAAGTACCACTCTTCCAGCCAAGCAGAGTTCAAGATCGTGTAGAGACAGAGCATGAGATGATTCAAGAATTGGTGTTGTGGTCTGTACATAGCTTAAAACTAGTACGTGCTTACAGGTCAAGAAACTAAGCCACGGCCAGTTAAGTGTTGTTGCTTTTTCCCCCCCCTTTCTGTGCAGGATGTGTAGCACTAGCAAAGTTTTCATCCTGTAGTGTCACAGGAGCCAGTGTGTTTTTGCACAGCGTGGCTCCTCTTCCTTGATACCATAAGGGGCACCAAAGGACTTCTCAGGTAAATAACAGAGTGGGCACTGCTGATGAAATAGCAGGGCTAGCAGAGGACTATGTACTCCCAGCAAAATTTCTGCATGGCAGAAAAAAAACTCTCTGCATGGCATAACTATTTATTTCTAAATATGCCCATGGGAGAAATTTCCTGCATCTTATGAATGGTCTTCAGGAGATGGATTGATTCTTCTAACTTGTCCCTTCTCCATCCCTGTCCCCTCCCTAACTGTGTGGCCAGACCAAAACTCCCTCAGCTCTGTGTATGGCAAGCACGGGGACAGATATTTAAGTAGTAATTGTAAAATTCTTTTTTGTAAGATGTGGGATTTCAAGAAAAACATGAGGTGATGATTTTGAGTGCTTATTAGATTCCTGTAAAACATACTTTCAGCTTCAGCTCTCTCAGCATATTAATGTATATTGCTATATATATAGACCTATTGCTTTGAAAAACGTATATACTTTCTATTGTATAATCAGCGTTGTAAGATGATCAGCATCTGTGAGTCAGATCACAGATGTTAAAATCATTTTAAAATCATTTTATTTAATTAATTTATTTAAATTATACATACTGAGCTCTTATTTTTGGAACTTGCTGGTGCAGATGTTTCTCTGTAAGTGTGGGGGCAAGAAACTTATTTAGTCTTTCGATAGTCTCCTAGTATCAGAAACTGATAGTGTCACCTTATATTGAAGCTCATTTTTCAATAAAATTGCAGGAGTTTATAACATGGATACAGAGCTCCTGCTCCCATTCACATTCCCTCCTACTCTACCCTGTATTCTCCAGCAGAAAGATACCATAGTGACAAACACAGAAAATATTTCGTGTGAAACACATACTAAATCTCAGGCTCAGTTCTTCAGTAAGTCTTTCACACATTACAGCTTTATACAGGAGGTGATGTTCAGAGGACAGAGTATAAGTAATTTTAGATTAAGTAATGGACTTAAGGACTTCGTATACAAGCAGACTGTCTTTCTGGTTGTCAGTGCTGTGTAACTGTGTCACCAATATCCAGTCTGATGTTTTCTTTATTATTATTCATAAGCTCCCATCCCAAGCAGCAATCAAACTCTTCCGGCTGTGCCATGTTGGGGATTATCACACTTGCAGAGCGGTTGAAGTCACTTCACCTCAAGTCTTCTGCCTCTGAAAAGTGCCCAAGGCTAATCACTGTGAAATGTGACGCCTGTCACGTCGTCTTGTTCAAGTATGTGCGGCAGGCCTGTCGTTCACTAAAAGCCTTTACATCTGTTATTACATGGTAATCGTCACGCATCAGGCTTCCAAATAAGAAATTGGTGGAGCCCAGCAAGGTATGGCTCAGCCTTAGTTTGCATAATTCCCACAATGCAAGGCAACTTCTCTCCCGTCTGAAATCATTAATAAGCAATAAGAATATTATATAAGCTGGCATCTTTTTTTAAACCATGATAATTTCAAATGCTATTATAATTAGGACAAAGATGAGGGTTTGAGCTGGGGGAGGAAAGAGACAAAGGATTAAGCTGATCTCCACCATGACGGCAGAAGGTTTCTTTGTCTGTTATATGCTAGTTTGGACAATCATAGATACTTTTCAGCCATGTGAAGAGAAAAATAGACAATTTATTTAAAAGTATTAATCCTTTTCATCCTGAAATATTATCTGTTGCCATAAATAGGATCACAGCTTTCTAGCTCACTTATGATGAACTGACCCTGCAGCAAAAGCCTGAAAAGCAATGTATGTTTGTGTTGTATCCTGATGATTTTCAACTCATTAGTGGGTTGGCTAAAGTGGACAAAAATGTTCTGCTGCTGAGAATATCTTTGTTTAAGCCAGAGAGATTGCTGATTGCAAGTACAGTGCAATCATGTGGCAGCAGACATGGCCTTCCAGGTAGTGGGTCTCAAGCCACGACAGATCAGAGGTGATATTTTCATGAAGAAAAGTTTAATGTCTGGTTTGAGGAGGCAGGATTTGCTGGCAAAGGAAAACCAGGTGGAAGTGTGGTTAATAGATGTAACTAATAGGGCTGCTTACTTTGGAGTAGGGAAGATTTTAAAAGTCACTTGTCAAAATCATTTTCCTTCTAATGCTGCAGCAGCCCTCAGATATGAGCATGTTCCTGATGTTCCCCCTCACTCACATGCACGAACACGGGGAGGCAGGCGGGAGGAGGCAGCTGCACTGACACACTATGGGGTTTGCAAGAACATGATGGCAATTTAGCAGAACGATTAAAAGATTGCAAACATTTATTAATAGCTTTGCTGCTGCAGCAGCTCTGCCGGAGAAGCCTTGCTTCCTCAGGGATGCTCTTACCTCCTGCCCGTTCACTTCCACAGCTTTAGAAATCGAAAAGTCGGATTTGGACTGAGTTTCAATTTAGAGCTGTAGCTGTGCACAACACTGCAGACCACTTTATCCCACTGCCTGGGGAGGAGGGCAGGGGGATCCTGAGTGTGGGAAAGAAGTTATGCAGAGCAAAAAAAAAGGGATTTTTGTTTTCAGCTATTGCTTAGCCTTTCTTTTCTTCCCTGTACTCTTCTCTCTTTGTCTCCTTGCTTTTCTTCACACACTCCTTTTCCTCTCCCTTGGGACAGAGTGACTTTTTGTCACTGGCGCTGGGTTCAGATGTGGGTCTGCAATGTCTTTTTGATGCTGTATAACAAAATCAGTGAAAGACAGTATAAAAGCAGTATTGGAGCAGATCTGCTGAAAGTTCTGCAGAGCAACCAAATTCCCTAAGACCAGAGCAAGATCAGTTCTTTTGCAATTCTCATGTCTGTGCTGTTGTCTCTTCAGATTTTGTTTTACCTTTAACACTGGGGAAGGGGAAGAGGTGAAGGTTCAATAGCAGGAAAAAAAAAAAAAGGGCAATTGGCTGAACAAAACAGATCACCTTGTGCTTTATGGCTGATCCTGGTGAACTGCAGTAAGCACTGTGAACGAGACGGGCAATAACGATGTTTGAGTGCACGGTATCTGTGACATTTTTATCCCATAGACCAGATGATGGTGAGTGACTGATACAAGTTTGCAACAGGAGGATATTTATCCTACGCATACGGTGACCTCCTCCATATTCCCATCCCCAGTGGAATAATCAGTTTCTTGCACTTTTTTTTTAATTGGGTCCTAGTTCTAAGACATACCAAAATGTTTGGACAGACTAATAGGAATACATTTTTTCTGCTAAGCAAAGATGACAGCAGATATGAATGCTTGTGTTCCTGTCATTATCTAAAATCTTGCTTGTAATCGGGTAGGATGACAGCGCACCTCAACCATGGCTGTTCCTGTACAGCATGGCCACATGACTGCACGTGCCATTGGGCATCAGCAGCTGCTACCTGTGCTCCACTTCTTTGTTTCTTCAGGAGAATTTTTCTTCTGTCCATACAAACAAACAAACTAACTAAATTGTCACTTGGAAATTGAAAAAAAAATCTCATCGCGTAATTGCTACAACTCTGCTTAATGCAGTGGAATAGGCAGAAGGGAGAGTTAAGTGGATCCAGTGGATCAGAAAGGAGAAAAAATGTGCTGGGGGAAGAATGCAGGAGAGAGACCTGCATTATTCTTACCTGAGCCTAGCGCACTCAGTTTCCATAGTTTTGTCTGTTATAGTGTGCTCTAGGTTGATCTGACTTTTTGAACTGTTTCCCCCATTTCTTCAAGTTTGCAGTTAAAATATTTCCTCCGTCAGTTTCCAAGCGTTGTGTGCAATCTGGGATTTGACTAACATGAATTTGTGTCTGTTGTAAGGGCATGGAGCTTAGAAAAAAGATCTGATTATCTCTGTCCACTTCTGTATGCCATGCTCTTCATGGGATGGCCTGTGAAACCACACAACCTGAGAGATAAGTGTAAGCCCCACAGAAATATTTCCTACTTGGGATGTTTAAAGAAAGCCTATATAAATTTCTGTAGAGATTGGCAGGCAGCCTCTACAGCCTTAAAAAGGCCGGCTTTTCTAGGGAATGAGTATAATATTTTGTATAATCCCAGTCTAAAAGCCAGAGTATGCACCTGCATTTGTAGTTAATGCCATGGATGCATTTGGGCTAATTGCTTCCTTCAATTTGTTTCTTTAGGAACTGGAATTCCCTTGCTCAGAATAGCCCAGGAATGACAGATGAGGATGAAACAGACCTGGATGTTGAAGGGAGGTACCTGGTCTCAGGTGAGATGGAATTCTATATTCTATGTAGGATCTCTCAAACACCAGTTTAACAGAAGAAACTGCTTTCAGAGATACTTTCTCTCTCTCATTTCTTGTTTGAAGATTGAAAATTGCAAGTCTTTCCAGACAGTAGCAGCTACATAGCTTCAGCTGCCCTGTCAGAGTTCTCACTCACCTTTTCCTGGAAGTAGCTATTTTATTTGCATTGGTTTCAGTATCTTTAATTTCTAAGTTTGATGTGTGTGATAACAAAAGGATGCCTTGCAGTCTTGGGACAATTGGGACAGCTGTTGGTGGATTTTGTTTTTCTTTCACATCCTGAAAGAGTGTTTTGGAATTTGTTGGCCTTTACAAATATTTAAAGGAAGAGATTGTATTTCTTCAGCGTTTCTCCTGCTCCCATCAAAATCTCAACTCTCAGTGATGCTTTTGCCTCCCGTATACCTCATTATCATGTTACTAACCTATTTTCTTGCTCATTAATAAAAAATATATTGTACTACTTAGCATATGGGAACCACTGTACTCTCTCTTGTGGAGCAGTTGAAGTGTAGCCTTTGCCATTGTTAGGTCAAATGCTCCCTCTGGGTACGCTGCCCATACCTCTGGAAGCACCTGGAATTGTATCTTTGCAAATGAGTAAAGAATTTGCTTTCTTATCTATTGAGATATCTCTGTATGTCCTGTGTCTCGGCTACTACATCTGCATTCAAGTGGCAAGTAACAGGACTACAACTATGGCTGAAGTAACCTGTGTTAAGATTCAAATACAACAAAAGACCAAATTGTTAAGTATCTCAAATGATAAATTATTAGTTAAACATGAAAAAATCCTGGAGTGTTAGGAAACACTCTAGGACTGAAGTTCCAGGAGTTCACCTATTCTGTCCTTCTCCCATCATTAAAGATAGGAGTTTGAGATAGATACCAAGGTATTGACCTTTGTAGTTTTCTTTCTTAGCCATCATATAACACAGGAGCTGGGGACAGCACACAGGTTTAGCCTAGATACACCCTTCAGACACGATTAGTCTGCAGTCGTAGCGCCTTTGTAAAGCTTGGATTCCACAGAAAGGATAAGGAATATAGTGATCAATAGCAATGTGGCTAGATCTTTTCTAACTGGGAAATGTAGAGATGAGAGAAGAGGTGGTGAGTCTGTCTCTTCTGCACAGTGAGAAGCAAGGAGGTGAGGATCTTCAGTTTTTTTTCTCTGATATGGGAACAAGGCAAGAGAAAATAGGTGTTCTTTGTATCCTTGCTAGGAAACAGAGAAGAGGTAATAATGAGGAAAGGGAGGAGAGGTTAGAAGTGATAACAGAGAGGAGAATTTTCCTTTTTTGGTGCCAGATATTAGTAAATAACTTTCTAGTTGCTGAGAAGAAAGGTAGAAAGCAGGATAGAGGACTTTTCAAGGTTTTGGTTCTTCTGTGGAGTAAGTCCCTTGGAAGAAATATCTTCAAAGATATAATATTCCAAGAGAACATGAATATAGGAATGATGAGGCTGCACATGATGAACTTGTCTGTTTTAAAACTCTGTCAGAACAAAGTCATTAACGGAGTGTGCTTCAATGATTTGATGGCGGATTAAAAATTGGAGGGAAAATGGAAAGGCAGCTAATGTAAAACTGCATCATCCTCTGCCTCCATTGAGACAACACGGTATCACCTCTGCTGGCAGCAAAAAATCTGCCAGCCTTTGTCATCATTTTGCATCACAGCATGACCCGAAAGCAGATAGCATTCCCTCTGCTGTCACAAAATACAACGCTGAGGATCACTTGTGGTAGTACAGGGACCATACAGCTGGGGAATATTGCTCTTCTCAGTACTACTGAGCACTGAGAAGCTGAGGGAGCTGAAATACATTGCTCTGTTTGTTCTGTTTGCGTGGATCCTCATCAACCTTACAATTTTTCTGTTCTGATTATAGCTATATATGAATTTTCTTTTTCAAGGTACTACTTGCAAAGGTTTGGCTTCAGCTGAACAATAAGATATTTTTGCTTGCCTGTCCTATTTGTCCTCGCTCACTGTTGTTCGGAGTTTGCTTCCTTGCACAACGGTTGGGTGAGCCACAGGTGACAGCCATTAAACTTAGTTTATGGGAAACCTACCAGAATCGCTTTGATCACATTATCTTAAACTCTCAATTTGAAAGAAATATAGCACCAGATTTTCTCACTTCCTATCTCCAAATCTTGCTTTTTATAAGAGTAATAAGCTTCCAGACCCTGCTTGTGTTCTCCTTTAGCATCAGTTTTGTGTTTTCTTCCCTCCCTGACATTCTTTTTCTTCTTTTTAATGCAGTATTGGTTTAAACGATTTTCCCCTACCATAAGTACTCACTCCCAAACCCTCTAATCTCTGTTAATCACAGCAAATTTGGTACATTACAGATATCTGATTATCTTGGCTGGGATTTGTGTTTTACTTGCTTACATCGATATTTATACTAAAGTTTGTGAAACATTGATCCTTGTTGTCTTAGGCTTGAGAAAGGACATGTTTCAGTAGAGCTCTGTTTGCCTCTGCTTAAAGCCCACATGAGCAAAGCAAATAATTGCTAGAATCCCTTTACTCTGAGCACCTGGATTTCTCTCACAGTGACTTTTCTTGTTAAAATTCCCATCTTCTTTCCTCATAGGAAATACATGGGTATTGCCTAGTAGCAAGGTAAGGGTTTGTCAGATCATCCAGCCGCTGTGTCCATTCACTGAACAGATGTCAACAAGTCTTGGTAAGGAGAAGTTCTTCGCAAGTAGAATGAGAGATTCGGAGATGTGCTCAATCATTTCTGTAACAAACCAATTAGCGGGTTAGAAGCTCTGGTTGAAAACCAGGGTGGCGTGGATAACAGTATGGACAGAGGAGGCTGAAATGCCAGTGTCGGTTTCTAAGTGCTCTTGATGGATGTTACATTATTCTTATTCACAAAGCGACGTGGCTTTTGGGTGCTTATGAGTAATGAGTAGAGCTACTTTGTTTAGTGTCCCTGTCCCCCAAGGCCACTGCCCTTTGAGAGAGAACAGTGTGTACCACTGCTTTTGGCAGCCACGCTCCTAACCTGACGCAGTCGGTTTGGGGGGGCCACGGAGCCGGCAGAGATGACTCATTCCGCCTCAGTGGCTCATTGAGGAGCTGCAGGGAGAAGCTATTTATAACCAGACCTTTCAGGTTCAGTGCAGCAGCATCTTCAGCAGGAGCAGGGGGACAGAAATGGGGATGGCACATAAGACTTTTCAGATACAAATTAATCTCCGCCCCGGTGTTGTCCCTAGAGCCACGTAGCCACTGGCTGACTGCAGCTAGGCCCCTTCCCCAAGCCTTTTGCTCAGCTGTCTGGGTGCTCCGGTCCTAGCGTAAGATTCTGCTGATAACTCTTCAGCTCCTCAAAGAGCAGGGAGACAACTGTGAATATTATCAGTGTGACCAAAACACAAACTCCTACTGTAGCTACTAAACTGGATGTTACTGATTCTTTCTGACCCATGGCCATAGTATTGTCACCTCATTTTTTCCTTTGTCCCTGTCCATGTTTGTCCCTGGCTTGCCATTAAGACAAGCTCTTTTCATGGGTGTTTTCAAACAATCTTTACGCTGCCAGCAAATCCCACTTAAACCTCCTGAGGTTTCTGTTATATATACAAGCTAACACTGTAATTTATAAAAATGTTTTATATTTAAAATTGTAGCTGTTTTTCTGATCTTGCCATGGACTCGTTTCATCTTTAGGTGCTTCCATGACTCCATATGTGGAACAGAGATAATGATACCCCCTGGGTTAAGCACAGTGTGATCTACAGCTATGAAACACCACCTAAGTGGTAATATTATTACCAGAGAGTCACAGCACACTAGGAAAGCATACTACACAACAGTAGAGGACAGCAGGTGTAAAAGAAAATATTTACTATGAACACATACCTCTTTGTATCTAGGTAACTGTGGCCTTTATCTTGAAGCATATTAGCATACATCAAAATTACTGAATTTTATGTTAAACTAGACTTCTTCACGCTGTCTGTTCTGCTAACTTGCTTCTGAATTCAAAAGGGGTCCTGTTGCATGCATGCTTACCTTGTTCTTGTTCTGCATCTGCCCTGTTCTTAAACCAGTTTGTGTCTGGAACTAAGCTGTGGTTAGAAGGCTCCTTGGCTCCTGTCATTCTGTAGGCTTCTTCTCATAGCTTAAATGCTTCATATTTGACTCTTCATCCTCTCTTTTTCTTCGTTCTACCTCTTTCTTCCTACCCCTTCTTTGCTAAGTAGATAACTGGCTTTGCAGTATATGAGTAGTGAACGGTTTAATGAGTATGAAGTCTTAGCACCTCATTGAGGCCATTGGGCCATCTGTAGGTTTCTTCGGCGTTTTCTCTTTTGGCTGTCCTGTACCACTGAGCTATGGACCCGGAGGCATGCTGGCCTTTTTTACAGTGGATTGTATTTATTATCTTCGTACAGAAGCTGTACTACAAATAATTCTTGCCTTCAGTTTTGGCAACCAACTAAAGGGGAAGTCTACTCTGCATAAAATCAGTGCTGTGACAATTATTTCTTTCTCAAAGCCCAGTTATGAGACTGTAGAGAGCTGTGGATGTGAGATGTACCTTGTATGCTTCGTCTAATAATCTGGACCGGAGGTGGCCTCTGCGTAGTAGCCCCAAGTCTCCCTGGCTGCCACCTTATTTTTCTGAATGTCAGTTTCATTTTGGAAAAAGTAGACCTCTGGTTCTTGTGGTTGCAAATAAGCCTCTGAAACCTCAACAAAATGTCGCTGGTGCTGAGATGCGTGTAGTAGTCCGGAGAGAAGAAGACCATATTTCAGGGGCACTAAGTGTCTTATTCATTTTTTTGAGTGGTAAACTAAGACGTGTAGTGATTGTAACTGTAATGTCAACTATGCTCCTTGTCTCTTTCCTCAAAAATTTTACACAGTAGATAAAATGGTTCTTAGAGCTCTTGGTTTGTCCTTTCAGCAGCTGCCTTGACTTCCCTTTGGCGCCTTAGGCACCAGTGAGCTCTCATACGCTGTGTATGAGTGCAGCCAGCTCACCTGCATGTCACCACCACCGCTCCTCTGCCTGAGGCTGACAGTGCTCTTGAGCAGACCGCTTATGGAAGGAGATCCCGAGGATGGGCACTATGGCCGGAGAGCGCACAAGGAGATGTGTCCAGGTTTGGCTCCACAAACCCAGAACTGTGAGGGCCAGGAAGGGAAACCAAGAGTGTGCGTAGATGTCAGAGGCTGAAAGGGATTTACCTCCCTGCATTTCCAATTGCTTGTTTTCTATCTGGGGAAAATCCCTTTTGACAGCCCAGGCGGTGAGCTTCTAATTCCTATCTCCGGCTCATTTTTCACTTCAATCCCTCAGCGAACGGATTTTAATGCTTGATGGATTCAAACAAAATTATTTCCGTTCCTGTGGCTTTGCAAAAGCCTCTAGGGTGTGTGTGCGCGCGCAGGGGAGGAGGAATGGGGCTTGTTTTTGTTACACTCCAATAAGCCTCCTCTCTAGGGGAAATGTATTTCATTTCTTCATTTAAGGCTTTCTTGCTGATGATTCCTCCCATGCTGTCCTTCTGGCTCTTGGGTCACAGGAGGACCTATAAAAGATTTGCTGTTCCAAGGGGTCCTGATGGCAATGTTCCAGATGCTGCAAATAGGGATTAAAATAATATGACCAGACTGTGCTTCCAGGAGTAGCACTGGAGTGGGGGGAATAACTGTGGGAAAACTTTCGTCTTCCCCAGCTCTAGCTGGGAGTGAGACAAGTCCACAGGCTAAGAAATGGGGTTAGCAACTGAGGCGTTGTCCGGGTAATCAGCAGTCTTTACCATAGACATCTTATTTGAACGTGTGTACAGTTCACAGTACTGCTATTGTAATGGAGAAGTGTTGCTTTTTATTACAATTTTGAGCCTCTCCTACCAGCAGAAATCACTGTAGGGAACTGTGCAAGGGCTCTGCTTGCATAATACTTAGTAGTCAGTCAGAATTTTAGCTGCCACATGTTTCTGCTGGGCTTCTGCCACAGAGTTCCTATGTCTGGGAAGCTAAACTATTTAAATGCTCAATATCTCATCCTTCTATCCAAGCCAAGTCATCATCATAGTAAAAATTAACAAAGCAATAGTTCTATGATATATGGCTCTAATAAATACTTATAACCAGCTTGCTGAAGATCCTCATTATTTTCTGAAGGATTTACAGTGTTGTGTGAACTTGACAATGTCTCTCAATGTATGAAACCACTGTTGTTAGGGTGTGCTAAGCGCACCTAGTGATACCACGTCTAGATTAAGTTGTTTCAACTTGTAACCACTACCAAGCTGTCACTTGCTCAGTCAATAAAAAAATCTTGTTCCTGCAGCTGGAAATGTATTGTGCGCTCCTCTTCAGCATATGCTGTCTGCTAGGACAACCTCATGGGTCCACAGACTCCTGTGAATACTTGTTTAGAGCTATTGATTTTCATCATAAATGTGTACCGCGTCAGTCTCGTAAAGCTGGTGGATCCAGAGACTACAAGATGTAGTTCGCAGATTTATTCTGTTTTATATATCCCTTTATATTTTTATAAAATCCCAGTTCCTCCAACTTCAGCTTTTTTTCAGTACAGGTGCTCTAATTCTCATTTTTTGTTTTGTTAAATACATTGTCTACAGATGAGATGCCCTATTTTATTAGTGTGGTTTTCTAATTTCTTGCATCAGAGCTTACATTATAAATACTCAAAATTATACACAAAGCATATTTTGAATTTTTAGTTGTAAATACAATAATAGCATATCAGAAATTATTTACTTTGTCTAGTTAACATATTCATGCTTGTAATTGTATTTTTATTTCAATCTTGTCAATAATCCCCAAGCTTTTGAGCCGGGGACAGTAAATGTAAGTGTTAATGAGCTTTGGAACTTTACTAATAAAATCATGTTAAGTCTGTAAGGTAGAAAAGAACACTACTTTGTGGACCAGTAGATACTGCCTAGTCTGAAAGTCTCAGCTAATTATTACACCATTGATACAGGCAAGTCCCTTCCTGCATATCTGTGGATTGTAAAAAATGATGTCTAAGTGACGTTTTCTGGTGGTTCAAAAAGAAATTGACCTAGATGTGAGTAAAAAGGGAGTTTTTAAATTTCTGTTTAGTCTTTCTGCTGGAAAACATGGAGGTTTTACTACAGAAGTAACTGATTCATTAACTGTGTGGTTTGTCACCACAGAAAGGAAGGAGACGGAAATATTTGTAAAATGTGTTTTTTTAATGCTCTCTTCTTTCAGACATTGTTCTGGATTTCTTGTGTTGTAGTAGTAACACTTACTAATATTTTGGTTGAACATTTTCCTAAGTCCCCAGTGTTCCATTTGACGAAGGCATGAGTTGTGAATCCAGGGGGATGCTCGTTGGATCTACTAGCTGCACATCAAATTATCTAATATTAAATACATATTAGCGTACAACTACACCAGCTTTATCAGCAGCATTTAATCAATAACCCATAACTATTATTTTAATACTGGTTTCCACTATGTTGTTGGAGTGAGGATAATGGAGACTAGCAGTTATCTGTAATGACAGAATACAGTGTCAATACCACTGAGAAAGCATTGCGTTGGCTTGTTTTCTTTCACTTCTTGTCTCTTTTACTTAGTTGGCAACTCTGAGACCAATAAGCCTTTCCTGCGTTGGAAAGGCTTAGAGGTACGGCTGGCGTCTTTTAGCTGGAAAATCATTATCGAGCTTTTCTTTACATTTCGTGTTGTACTAACCTTCCCACGTGTGCTGTCAGTTGCTCAAGTCTGCCATTTGTTTTGCCTTTGGCACAGTAAACAATAGGCATAGCCACTACCCTTAGATGTTTTTCAGTCTCCTATTTACTCAGATATCTAGTCTCTATAATCCTTTAATGGTGACAGGCTTATCAGTGTAATCTCTGAATTTTACCTGGATGCCCTTTGCTCTCTTTTTTTTTTTTATTGCACATAAGACTGCTTCTAGCATCATACTCGCTCGTGTGCCATTGTCCAACTTTATAAACGTTTCATTTCCTTTCAAGCTGGTAGCATATTCATTTATCACTGCAACACTGAGCTTTTTTCCTATGAACAGTTTACCTGAGGTAGCAATGCAGCGATCTTGTCGGTGTTGTCCAAGCTCAGCTGCTGCTTGCAAAATTTGTGAAACTGTCTGATCTGTGACATTTCTTGCATCTTCTCCCATATGCCAAGTATTTTCTTGGTCCATGCTAGTTGTTGTAGTGTGTATTTGATTCTACATGAATTTATCAGTGAGCTTAATACGCATTTCTCAGATCTCTTTCTTGGTGTGCCTTGCGTTTTCATTGTGTTTAGATCTGCCCTATGCTTAATTCTGGACTGGATGATTGCCATAGATTGGTTCTTTGACCTTGTATCAGCCTTGAAAATTTTGAGGGAAAACCAATTCCCTAATAAGAGGCCAGACCATAATTTGAATTTTCAGCAAAAATCTCAATGGAGAGACCCCTTAGTAATCTTTGAAAAGGTAAGAGTCAGACACGTGCATTTCTTCAGTTTCACATTGCTTTCTTGTATTTACCTAAAAAAACATTTTACACTTCATTTTTCTGTGAAGTGCAATATCTCATAATGGAAACAGATTTTTAAGGCGTTTTCACTGCCAGAGTTGACTGGAACCTCTTAAGCATTTCAAATGTCTCAAAATGATCAAAATTGAGCATTATGAAAAACCAGAGCTTCCTTCTGATTTGTCTTCCTTTTTACTGACATACATGGCTTTTAGATAAACATGGATTTCTAGCATATACACATGCAATTTAATATTTTCCCAGTTGCATTCTTTATTTTCAGACTTTCAGCTCTTCTGAGCATCTTTGTGGCTTCTTCTTTTCCATTCAAGTTACACCCTTTGGCATCTTTTTACTTCTGATACCATATGGCATTCCTTAATCCCTCTGCACCCAAACTACTTAAAAAGTTATTCCTTCTTAGTGCCGCATTTCCAGCCGTCTGTACTTAACAGAATGAAGGCTTTTGCCATGTCTCTGTTCCTGAGTCTGGGCAACTAAATCGTGTAAGGTTACAGTTGCCAGGGCCATGGCTTGGGAGGGAACATGCTCCAGGCATGGCCCTTAACAGTAAAAGGCATTGAGTAGGAACAGTGTATTTGCAGAGGGGTCAGTCCCCAGGTTTTTCCAAAAGGAGGTTACCTCATAAGTAAGGAGAATATTCAAAATGCAGTCAATATTATTTGCCTGGTTAGTACAAAATGGTATTTCTGTAGAACAGAATGAAAGCTGGCAAGTAATTGTTCCCATGAGAGTCCCAGGGAAATGTCCTGGGCTCGTAAAGGAAATACCCTTCAGGGCACTGCCTTGAAGAGATTGTATTTGAAAAACACAATCAATCTCCAAAAAATAAATGTGGTAAAACCCAGTTTATTTAAGTAGCATTGAGTCCTTCAAGCTTTGGTGCTAATTCCTCTTGGCCGGTGCACAGGCAGTAGGAGCCGAGGTCGCGGCTGAATGACAAACACACTGAGTGCAAATTCAATTCTCACGTGCTTTTCCAAGGAGGGCCAGTGCAGCTGCATAGGTGTAAATGAGCAGATGCTTTTCCCTGTTTGCAGGGACACCTGCTGTCTGAATGCACATTACTGAGCAAGAGAAGAAGCTCTAGGCTCCACCCCTAGTTTCTTGTCTTTTGCTGCTGTGAATTGCAATTTCTGCAGCAGTTGTTGTTATTATTATTTATTTGTGGTGCTGCAGATCTTCTCCCCTCTCTCCAAGATGCTGTTTCTTCCAGATCCTTTTCTGCTGCGTCTGATCAGAGCCAAGAAGATGGCTTTGACATTGTATGCGTACCCTTAGCCCACTGCAAAGTCCTAATCCTTCTAATAGCTGGAGGTTTTCAGTTTAAGTCTTTTATTAATATTCCATCTTAATTGTTAAGCACTTCAGTGATATCCAAAAGCCTGTCTTATATAACAGCCTTATCCATACTTGAGTCCTTCAGAGCTGGAGTGTCGGGAAAAAACTGTTTGATCTGCCTCTGCCTAGTCTGTCATTAGTCCTCATGCCTTTAATACACAAAACCATTAGAAATTAATCTGTTTCAAATATTTAAGCTCAATCAATGTGTATTTTTAAATATTTGGCATTATTAGAAAGAGTATGACTTGCTGTCATGTACAGATTTAAGTGATGGTGTTAGAAAAGTCTCTGTAAAGTCTTCTAGAAGACTTGGTATGCAGCTCTAAATCATCTGGAAAGTTCAAGAAGCTATAGGATATGGAGACAGTTAAGATATTTCATAAAGTGCCAGTGTTGATAAGATCCTACTATGCATTAGGTTTTTTGAGCCGGGTAAACAGATGAGAGAACCCGGAAATTGGGGATTACTTGTTTCCTCACTGTGGATATTCCAGACAGTCACTGAAATAAGAAAGGAGAGGTGTTTTTGCTAATCAATAATAAGCCTTATTGAAGTATGGTTCTTAAGATTTTAATTCATTGCAGATGATCATCCCTTCCCCTGCTATACTGCTTCATTTTTTTTCAGGCAATTGCAAGCTTTTCCCAATGTTTATATATTTTAGTAAAGACAAGAAGTGAGCTTTAAAACTAACAAACTGGCACGCTTAAGAGTGTGAACTTTCATGTTTACTTGTCTTAAGGAGATTTTCATCAGGAGATTGATTCAGCTCAGACTGAGTGAAGCCCAGAGACTAAACAGAGAGCCTTTCTGGTAAACTGATGCAGGAAACAAACAGTTTTAATAGAGTTAGATGTTATTAATAAGCAGATAAAGGAGAAGTGTGAACATGAGCCTCAGAGAGCAAATATGAAACTCTCCTTAAATCCCACTTGAAAAGATAAAGAATGTACAAGCACGTGTCCACAGTTTGCATTTAGAAGTCACATCTAGAAACAGATCTCTGTTTATTCCAGCTTCTGTTTATGCTGCCTTAAATGGTTTTTGGAAGCCCACAACACTTTCTACTTTGTATCTGGTTAGAAATTCTTAAGTCCTAAGACTACAGAAGACCTTTGGAAATGGGCGTTACTGACTCCATTTCACGTAGGAAGAAGGTAAGGCATAGTGCAATAAAGCACTGGTCCCCATGCATACTCTTCTCTGGGAGGGAAGATGTCAGAATTTAGCATTCAGTGATTCAAACAAAATTGCAGGCAATCAGAGTGGTCATTAGCTCCCATTTTGACGTCCAACTCCCTGCTTGTGCTACTGAAAACTGGAAAGCTGATTTGTGCAACTGCACTGACTTTGGGCCCTTCTGTATAATTTTGAGATGAAAGATGAGCTGTTTGTTGTATTTCCGTCTAAAAGTTAAATCACTTGTAATGTCCTACAGAAAACTACTCACTCTATATGAGTCAATTTCATCCTTTAGGAAGTGTCATCTTTAATAAGTATGAAATGGAAATGCTTCTCTAGATGTTTAACAGGATTTGCTGGAAATTACTAAAAACCTGCATTATTAGTATAACTTGATAATTGTACTAATGAGATGTTAGATCAACCAGCAAAATGTAGCACCTCTCAGAAATGAGACATAAAGAGTATTTTGAAACTAACTTAGTTGTAGAATCTACATGACTTCATCTGAATTGAAGGGTAATTGAGGCGTAATGTAGCTACCTCAGTTGTAATCTATTCAGGACATCAAGACTTTTATTAAATTGTTGCAAAAAAAAAAAAATCCCTATGATTCTGAATCCTCAGACAGGTTAAGTTTCTCATGCCCATGACACTTGAAGCATCGTGTTGCTCCCTCACCTTTGCTAGCCTCAAACTGGACTCAGCAATGAGGTAGGCATGCTCTCACAGGAGCTTTGAGCGGCTCTGCTACTGAAACAAGGCGTCCATCCTCCACTGACCACACCTTCCTGACCCTGTTCCCTCCCGTCAGTGCTAATGAATTTGAACTCCCCATATTCATACAACAAACAGGCAAGAGCAGGAAATAAATGGGTATGTTGTATAATGTGAGTTGTGTTATATGGTAGCTCACATGGTACTGAAAGGGTCAAAGGATGAAAAGCAGCAACTAATTTCTCAGGTTCCACAGAAGTGGCAGAATAAAATATAATAAAATATCTATCATAATCTTGCTGTACTTTAATACCCTTCCCATCTGAAAGTAGTGCTCTCCCACAGTAGTGGCAAGAGGTCGTCTCTGCCAGGAGGAGACTGGTCAAAGATCAGGCTTCCAGGCAATATGCAATAGCTATCTGTTGCAATAAATTTATATAAATGTATCCAGCCTTGTCCCCAGACTAATCTCTACTTGCAAGACAGACCTCAAGTATCTGGCTTTCAGTACTACTCTCTTTCCCTCTCATTCCCTCAAACTAATTCTTTAGGCCGTTGATAAAGAACCTTTTTAATTTTTAAATGGCAAAGATTAAATGATCCTAGTTAGAAAAAAATACAGGCTCTTTACCTGATAACCAGGGATCCATTTAATGCAGCTGAAGAGTCCACCTGTCTCTCTGAAAAGAAGCCATAATCCTGTGGTCCAGATCGTACTTCAGAAAGAGATCACTCCCTCATGTACCTAGTTTACTGTGACTGTAAAACATCTGCATAGGCTTGTGAAAGGGTTCGCTCTTACCTAGGAGAGCTCAGGTCATCTGACGGGAAAAAAAAAAAAAAAGTAATTTAATTTTTTCCTTCTAATGTTAATTTCTGGTCTCAATTTAAGCCAAAGACAAGCCAACTACCTGAGCATTCCTTTGCTGCTTATTCTTCGGTACATTATCATTTTATGCCCTGAGACTGTCAGAGAGAGGCACCACTGTCACTGTTAAAACCACATCAGTTTTGCTTCAGTGGTTTTCAGAGTATTTTCTTCTAGAACTTGTACCCAGATCTCCACCTTACTGTGCTTCCTGCCTGCCTTGTGGTTTACGTCCACTTGCACAGCAGCGCCTTCTACATAGATGGGACGGTGCAGAGTTGGTCGTAGTCTGGCAAACAGAGATGTCTGATACGAAAGAGGTAACATTTGCCAGCTGTAGGCACAAAAAACTACAAAACTGAGCCAGCTATACCAGCTTAATTAATTGCATTCCTAGCTGTGTGACCTGGAAGACTACAAGACTCAAAAATGGCATGAGGGAAGCAAGTAAGGTGAGGAGTAGTTCCAGGAAAAAAATATTATTTATTATGAGCCTGGAATAGCGAAGGCTAGGTCTTTTCTCTGGAACCCAGCCATACGTGCTAGCTCAGGGAGCTCAGCCATATTTGTCCCGTTGAACAGCAGAGTTTCCGTTGCATCTCCTTTCACGTTGCCTCATTTAGCGAGCAAGGAAAGGGTTGGGGCATCGCCTCAGTGTGAAGCGTGGTCTCTTGCTCTGACTGGCCTCACATGCTGACAGCATGGAGTTGTAGTCAGGCCAAGGTCTGTGCCCTCATGGAGCATCACAGTGCAGAGATTTGTTGCTTCCTTTTGGAAACCTCCTCGTACACAGTGATGATTGCTTTTACCTGTTGTGCCCCCTGCCAGCTCAGGTAGGCACAGCCTGGTCCTGTCTCTCTTGAGCCCTTTGGCTTTGTGTGATAACGTGTAGCGAGCTTCACCGTTGTCCCTGCACACTTCCTTCTCCCCCTCATCTCTATCATCTTGCTTTCCTCCAACTTCCTTCCAACAGTTCTTCCTTTCTTCTTGTGCGCTGTTATTTTTGTTCCATCCTCCTTTCCCATTCCCATAGGCTTATTACAGGATCCCACTGTGGCCTTCCCCCTTCAAAGCTATTCGACTGTGGAAAAGTGACCTCCGATCTGTCTGCCAGTCTTGTCCTGACAATTACAAAGGCAAGTTCTCCGTTTGCAATCAGGATACAAGTAACTGGGGTGGATTTGAACACAGGGATTACAGCCAGAACAATAATGCCTTTGTAATGCTGTCGGGATTATTCCTCTCCCGTGGAGTAAAACCTGAAGAGCAATACCAAGTCTTCAAGCAAACAGAATCTCCAGCTGTCGGTGCTTTTGCTTCCTCTGGAGGCAGACACATGCCTGTCCAAACACAATATGCCAGAAGTCCAATACTTGGCATCTTTATGACTATTGAAACATGCCACGTTTCTGAAACCCTTTAAAAGCAATGGAAAGATAGTAAAGGGAAAAGCAGGCAATAAACGAGGGCTAGACAGTTCATCATCTCTTATGGGACAGATTCCTGGTGAGTATCCTGATTCTCAGCCCAGTCCAGCTTAGATTAACTGTGCTTTGGCAAATTGTTCTTGTGATATCATGTTTACCCTAGACGATGATGTTTTTGCTAATGCAGGTGAGAGAACTAATAAAGACTAAAACACTGGTGCCAAGAGAACTGCTCCAGAACATCAGACTCTTTTTGCTTTCCCATCAGCAGTTTGCTGGAGGTGTTTGTTTCCCCCCCTTGAGCAGTTCTCACTCGCTTCACTCTCAAACTCCTTTTCTGGGCTGCTGTCTTTAACTGGAATTGAAATACACTTCTGAGTTCAGGGCAGACAGGGCAGCCCTTGTGTTCTCAGTTTCTTTCAAAAATTTTCTCTTCACAAGTGAGGCTGAAAAAGAATTGACCAAACCCTTCCCCCAGAAACGCTCATGCATTTGTTCACATGCACGCTTTTTTTTTTTTTAAAGGAAAGACAGGAGTTTACACTTGCAGTCAGTGCTGTATTTGTAATTGCAGGTTGGAGTCAGAGACACCCTCCCCTGCTAGCCCCAGGCTACTCACTCACCCCAGAGGGCCCCTGGGTTTGGGCATGAAGTGCAGCTCCCTCTGCCTTAGCCTCTGGCTGAGGTGCCCAGATAGTTTTGACTTAGCTCCGTCTCTGGAAGCAGCGAGTGTGCATGTTACAAAACGTAATCTTCGTGTCTTGAGGATTCGGGCCTGTCCTCTTTTGTGCTGCCAGATGGAAGAGAAGCCACGCTCTCTCTGGAGAGATGTCCCTGCGTATCTTGCTGCTCAGCCGTGCTGGAATTATGTGCTTCTCTCTGCAACCGGGCGCTGTTGTTCCCTGGCATTTGGCTCCAGAATAGCTGGCTTTTTAGTATGCGGTGGATGCTGCACAGGCACTGTGGGCCCAAGATTAATTTGTCAGAAAAGGAGATACACGAAGAACCTCAGAAATGAATTTGTGAGGAGGATGCACTCTGAGATTCTCTGCATAGATGGGGTTCTTTCCCAGCTGAAACTGAAGTATGGGTGTCCTGGACAACCAGGTTTCTAGTTTGTGCTCCCACTGTCCCATTTCACAGTTGTTTCAGCCCTGCTGCTGTTTCTTTGTTGTTCTGTTCTGTAACATGGCCCTTGCCTGCATTGTTATTGCCTCTGTTGGTTGAGCTGTTTTTTGCCCGGATCCCTGAAGTGCTCTCCAAAGTGATGAATCACCTGCGCTAGTGAGTCCCTGCTCACTAATGAGGCATCTGCTCCAAATTCTGCAGTGCTCAGTTGATTGAGGCAAGGAACTACAACCCACCTGTGGACAGTAACATCACTACAGTCCTCAGGAGTAGCTCAAAAGACCCCAAGGAGGCTGAGGGCAGTGTTAGTCAGAGCTAGGCAGGAATCTTATCCATGTGAACTTCCATACAGCAGCGCCTTGTCAGCACTAGCTGCAACTCCAGAAATGGCAGCTTCTCTACAAGCAGTGTTACATCCTGACAGAGTGAGCTTCTCCAGCACAGGGAGGTATTGAGAAATTTTTGTTTCAGCCTCCTGCTACCTCTTAGCTTCCTGGCCAAAGGACACCTTTAGCAGCCATGGCTCCAGCAACGCAGCTGCAGCAGTGAAAGCCAGGGCTCGTGTTCATCCAGCCATGCTGCCTCTGAGCAGTGGTTCTGCACTGGTGATACCAAACAGGAGCAGCTTGTTCTGAAAAATAAACAAACATACCTTGCTTGTAATTAGGAGCTGAAATGACGCTCCATGTATGAATGGGAAATTGCTGCTCAGTGAACGTCCCCATCGCAAACCCCATCAACAGCCCCATTTAGCCTCCGTGACAGCTGCTGCCAAGTGTCCAAAGCAGGAAGGGGGCAGAGGGACCGCCAGCCTCTCCTCTCTGCCATCCTGAGGATGGACATAGGGCACCTTGTGCGGCGACTGCGCACAGCTGCTGCACATCTGGTGCTGGTTGCACAGCTGAGGGGACAGCACGCTGAGGCCAGGACCGCAGCGTAGTTTTCTTTCTGTGGTGGCTTTGACCTTACCAGTGTGTGTAGCTGTGGCGGTGGAGGCACAGCAGCACGGGCAGGAATGGGACCCGAGGCCGCAGAGAAGTTGCACATGGGTTGTTAGAGAAGACTGTGTCATCGCATAGTAACTGCTGTGCGTGTGCCAGCGAGAGCAGAGCTAGCATGAGTAAGCTTATTGTGCGATAATCACACCTTCATCTTTCTGGGTACATAAACTGCTGAGGTATCCAAGTCTGGCAGTGAGGCACAATCACTGTCTGAAGATGAGCAAGAAGGAGCGGGGTCCTTTCCTCGTCAGGAACATATGTCTGATCTGACACCATTATCTTTGACTGTTTTTAAACAGAACATCATTATTGAACCACCTGTTGCCAATTAATTACCTGCGTCTGAATACAAAGATGTTAAATAATCTGCTCTTTAGGTACAAACTCCTTCATTTTTACATCCTTTTGTGAGGCACCCTAACAAAACCTCTGTGCCCATTTCAAAGGCTGGATGACAACTTCCCGAGTGCGTTCTGTCAGGAAGGCAGAGGCTGAACGCCGAGCCTCCTCTCCTGAACTTTGGGCGATCTGGGATGTGCGTGAAGGCTTCGCATCCCCTCGGTTATCGCGGTGAGGCCCCCGGGCGCTGACCTACAGCGCCAGGACCGCCCGCGGTCGCGTTTCAGCAGGCAGAGCACCGGGGCAGAGCTGCCGGGGGCCCCAGCCCGCACGGCGCGCCGCTTCCCGGGGGCACCGGGGGCGGGCGCGGGGCAGCGCCCCGCCGGGGCTC
>VXAL01019847.1:32278-42975 GCA_013399475.1 Chauna torquata | reverse complement strand
TTCGCTAGTACTGCAAATAAATCAAAGTACAAGTACATCCATGGAGTCAAGACATAGTGGATCTCTGTTCCGTGTTTACAAACTAGTGTCCTAATATCCATATTCTTTTTGTTATTATGCCTGTTAATTTTAGCAATATACATAAAGGATTTTGATAGGCAATGAAGTAATAAATATTAAGATTCATGTTAGTTAATATATGTTAATTCTCCAGGAGGCATATGTTCTTATCAAGGTCCATTAAGAATATTTTTCATCTGAAATTTGATAAAATTTGATACATACAGATTGATTGTTTCTCAACTATCTACTGTGCAATTTCCTGCTTTTTCTACTTACCTCATTACTAACTTCAGCTAGCAACTTCAGAGACAGAATGTTAAGCTGTCCTGTATAGCTGAACGCCAGATTTCTCTCTTTTTTTTTTTTCCTTATAATTTTTTGCTGGTCTATTTTCAAGTCATTCACATCACAAAGATTCAATTCAACTGCCCATATTTATATAACAGCCCATATTTAACATTCTATATCTTTATGTTAGTCAGGGTTCATCCTTGTTGTCCTAAACTCTATAGTATGTTGTTTTATTTTGATTTGTTTTTTCTGTTTTAGCAACAATAACTTATTTCCAGATTTTAAAAAATGTTCATACCAAAACAACTTATCACATTTGCTTTGCATTTTTGTTGAGGCATTCTTATTTTTTGTGAGCAGCTTTTAATGTAGAAATTCAACTTTAAGGTCATTTCTGCTATAACCCCACTAACAGCACAATCCATTTTTTTTGTTGTTGTTTCTTTTTTTTCCTGGTTGGTATGCTTCATGACTCTTCCAGTTAATAAATATCTTCTATTTTGGATTTGAATTTCAAAGCTTGAAAGAACTCTACGTTTTCCAATACATTAAAAGCTCACAGAAGCACAGCTATCCCTGAAGGTATAATTCCAATTATGAAATCCGTAGCCAAAACTACTTTTCACCTATTTTTATATTCTATTGTACTGAAGAATATATAATAACTATAATCTTGGAAGCCTAGAGGTTGTAATTTCTAGGTGTTAAGCCACATTTTCTTCTGGCTAGCCAAGTACTTTAGAATAGAACTGTTGTGAGTTTACTTTCACCGCTTTTCTGACCGAGTATCTTTTATTTTAATAGCAACAAACTCTTCTACCATAAATGAAAAGTAACATTGAAATTACCTACAGATTTTGCTGGTAAAAACAGTCTTGAAACAAATCTATCTTCTTCATTATGATGCATTCTTATTGCTATCACTTTTAACCCCCTTCTTCCCACTGTATCTGTTCTTCTTACCCTTTTTGAAAGTCAGTCTGGGACCAGCCTCAACTGTTTACAAGTTAATCTTTTGTTTTTCTTCCATATGATGATTAAGTGCTTTGGGGCACATTAAATAAAGGGCAGAAGCAAAAAGGTACAATGCTTCCTCCATGCCAGTTCAGTCAGTACTCAGTCATTAGAGCACTTACTTAAAGTCTTATTTAAATGCTTTGTTAAATTGAGGGAATTTTATGATGCGTTCCCCACCTTCTAATGTGAGTGTCACAGTCTCCCCACTTGATGCTTGGCATTCCTCATTTGACATTCAGTGACCTGAATGCAGAACCGTATTATACCATGGTGGTGAGGTAACAAAGACAATAATTTTAAATCTTCTTCATACTTGATTCAGAATAGAGACCTAAAATCAATTCCTGTAATTTTGAAGAGAAAACTGAGTGAAGATATTTTGGAATTTCACACTGTGTGTCTCAATAAATAATCAGCAATTTCATGAGAAGTAGAACATAAAACATATTTGGAAGAGTCCATCATTGTTTATCATCTCGACTATAGTAAGACTTGACCTTAGTAAAGCTGTTCACAATGTCTCCCACAACATTCTGGTAGGCAAGGTAGGCAAGATAGCAAAATATAGGTTAGATTCCTGGACTGTGAACTGAATTGAAAACAGGCTGAATGGCCAAGCCCAGAGCAGTGTGATCAGTGGCACAGAGTCCAGTTAGAGGCAAGTCACCAGTTTAGTACACTGTGCTCAGTAATGGGACCAGTATAACTTCATATATTCATTAATGACCTGAATGTTGGGACAAAGCATGCTCAGCAAGTTCTCGCAGATGACACAAAACTGGGAGGGAAGGCTGATACATCAGAGAGCTGTGCTGCCATCAGAGGGACCACAGCAGGCTGGAGAATTGGGCTGAGAAGAATCTCCTGAAGTTCAACAAGGGGAAACGCAAAACTATGCACCTTAGGAGAAGTGACCCCAGGCACTAGTATATGCTGCGGGTTGACTGGCTGGAAAGCAGCCCTATCCTATTGGAAAACCACCTGACAGTGTGACAGCAGTGCGCTCTTGTGGCAAAAAAGACCAACAGTATCGTAAGCTACAATAGGAACATTGCCAGCATATCAAGGCAGGTGATTTCACCTCTACTGAGCACTAGTGAGACCATAATTGGAGTGCTGTGTTGAGTTCTGGGTGCTCCATGACGTTAAAGATTACTACCCAAATCCAACAGAAGACCACAAAGATGCTTGAGGGATTGAACCATCACAGGAAACATCACCCAACCTGGACACTGACAGGATTAGCAGATTCAGAGCTCTTTCCCAATTTTGTGGGTGATGGTGCATGGCTGTTCTTAGTTGGTGGAGTGATTTGTGTGGTTAATTCTGGTAACAATGGAGGCTCTGGCATTCTAACCAGTTATGTGACCCCTGAATAGTCAAAATCCAACTTCTTAGAGAGACATGTGGCGATCTACAAACCAAGATAGAGCAATAACAGGTCTGTGGAGCCCTGTTCCTGTGCCTGAGCACTGGAACAGGTTGTCCAGAGAAGTTGTGGAATCCTCCTCCTTGGAGATATTTCAAAAGCCACCTGGACATGGTCCTGGGCAACCTGCTCTAGGTGGCCATGCTTGAGTAGAGGGGTTGGACAAGGTAACCTCCATAGGTCCAAAACCACTCTGTGATTCTGTAGTCTTTCTTATTTGGAGAGGCTGAGAGATCCAAGACTGTTCTGACTGAAGCAGAGAAGGCTCAGGTGTTGTCTTGTCCTTGTGTAAAAATGAGTGATGGGAGGAAATGAAGATGAGGGAGCCAGACTATTCTCAGTAGTTTCCCCTAAGAAGAAAGGAGGCGATGGACACAAGTTGACATACAAGACATTCCACTTAAACATAAGAAAATGTTTTTAGGGGATAGTCAGACCCTGCAACAGGCAGCCCAGAAAACTTGTGGTGTCTCCATCCCTTGAGATAGTAACAGAATCATCTAGGTTGGAAGGAACTTCTTGAGATCATTAAGTCCACTCCCTCTTGCTCAAAGCATGGCCAGCTAGAGCAGGATTTTCTGACCTATGCCTAGCTGTGTTTTGAGCTTCTCCCAAACACCATGAACATCCAGAGATAATCACGAGTGGCCTTGCAATAACATAGACCAGGTCCATCAGTGCTTAGTGCAACCAATCAGACCTTGTAGACTTATGTATGTCAAGTTTGTTGAAGCTCTCTCTAAGCTAGTTGTCCTCCACTGAGGGTAAGTCTTCCTTGTTCCTGACTTTCCCTTTGGCCTCAGGAGCCTGGGGCTCCTGAAGGCTGCTTTTAATGGTAAAGACCGAGGCAAAGAAGGTATTGAATACCTTGGCCTTCTCTGTGTCATTTGTCACCAGATCCCCTGACCCATTCAGCAGCAGGCCCACATTTTCTCTAGTTTTTCGTATTCCGTTATTTCTTTATGTACTTGCAGGATCTTTTCTTTCTGCCTTTCACATCCCAGATTCAATCTCAGGTCAGCTTTGGCTTTCCTTAAACCTATTGCAGCATGATCAGATAGTAACTTTAAAATCCTCCTGGGTCACCTTCCCCTTCTTCCACTTATTATACATTTTTGTGTGTGTGTATGTGTGTCTGAGTTCAGTTAGGAGTTCAGTTAGGTAAGCAAAGTTACCATCTTTGCCTGATATCCTACTTGTTGGGAAAGACCTTTCTTAAGCTTGGAGATGATTTTTGAATATCACCCAGCTCTCCTGAACCCCTCTTTCTCTCCAGTGAATTATCTCATGATTTTTCAAAGAAGATCTTTTAAGAAGTTGAAATCTGTTTTTCTGAAATCCAGGACTGTGATCCTGCTTTTTGACGTGTTCTGAAACTCCTTTATCTCACGGTTGCTGCAGCCAAGACTGCCTCCAAATTTCACATCCATGACCAGTTCTTCCTTGTTCATAAATACTATGTCCAGCAATGCACCATTCCCTGTTTGTTCCTCAATTAGTTAATTGAGGTAATTGAGGTATTTGGTAATGGTTTTATTGATTTTTTGTTTTGTTTGATTATCCTATCAAAGATTTGTTGGGATTGGATACCATTTACCTGTTTGTTGTATAGACTCACCCTTGAAATACAAAGAGATAAGGAGAAAAATATATATATGTATATAAATGCGTATGTTTGTTTATAAGAAAAAAATGGAAAATAAATTCAAAGGAGGAATCAAGCAAGTCAGAGCTGCAGGCACTGTACTGAAATGTGAAGTCTACTTTTTGCCATTGTAGCCAAACAAGTGTTTTCGATTGCCTGGGGGAGGTAGAATGCTGTGGGATGTTAAACCTCCTTATTTTAATGGTGGTGTAGTTACTGTTTTTCACACAGTGATTCAGTTCTGCTGTGGTAGAACATCATAGTTTTGAAATCCATTCATGTTTTCCCTGGGACCTTTCCGTATTTCCAGTGAAACCACACAAGAAAACAGAGAATATCAGAAATACCAATATGTAAGGAAAACAAAAATCAGTTTATAAAGAATACTTGAACTATCAGCTGCTGGATTCAATGGACGTGTGATTTTTTATTTTTTTTTTTAGAAATTTATTTTTTATGTCTTCAAAGTTTTATTCGATATTTTCCTTAGCATGTCTAGACTACAAAAATAGAAGGTCCAATCAGATCAGAGGTCAATATGTTTCATCAACCTGTCTTTAAGAGTGATCACTAATAGATGCTTAGAGAACAGAAAAAAAATAAGTGTCGTTTCTTAGAATATTCTCCCAGTCACTATGCTTTTGGATGTCAGGAGCTTCGTGAACCATGTCTTCGCATTTAATAACAGAATGTGAACTCACAATTTTCTGAAGAAATTTTCTAGTCGATTTATATAATCATTTAACAACTATTCTGTAGAGACCGATCACACAAGGGGTCCAGAAAAAAAAAAAAAATCTCTGAAGAGACTGGCCACACCAAGAATGGCCCCAAATGGACAAAGGGACAGATGGAGTCACTGTGCGTGGAGTGTCACAGAGTTGAGGATTCAGCATGGTAGCATCATGGAGTTAAAAAGAGTACGTGCAGCATGGGAAGTTTCTCATAGAGAGAAGCTCCATCTCGGGTAAAAATAAGGCCCTTTTTATATCATCAAGACATATCATGAAGCTTTGGGCAGCCTGATCTTGTGAGAAAAGTCTTTCCTATGGCAGGGAGATGGGATCTGATGGAATAGATTGGATTAGATGATCTTTAAAGGTCCCTTCCAACCCAAACCATTCTATGATTCTATGATTACTGAGGACACCACCACTTAGGTAACCAATGGGTGCTGTTAATTTCAGTCTTCTTCCTGAGACAGCCAATAGACAATGTTTCTTCTTTCCCTTTATTTTCTTTAAACAAGAATTTTATTTCTCATGTTGATTCCCACTTTCACAGGTAATAAACTGTACCTCAGTTCCTTTTTTATCAGTGATATCTTCAGGATGCCTCCAGTATGTTACTCAACCACACTTCAAGGATGTCCCTGGTTCCCAGCCTAAGTTCCTAGGCTGAAGACCAATTTCACAGGTCTGGTTCCCAGGCTGAATTTTCAGGCTGGCAGACATTTTCTCTCATCCGTGTTTAGCAGTCATTTTATGTCAGAACTTCTCAAGTTACAAATAGATTACCTCCATAACTGCTCCCATCAGCTCCAAAGCTGACCTCTCAGTTTAAAAAAAAAAAAAAAAAAAAAAAAAAAAANAAAAAAAAAAAAAAAGTTTGGAAATATCCTCAGTGTTTGGATTTTCTTCTGTTTCTGATAGAGATAAAGTATATTTCAAAGTCACAATAGATATTTGTTTACCCTCCTCTCACATACAACTGCAATAGGAATTCAAAATAATAAACACTTATAAATTCTTATGCTTGGAAGGGTTTCCAACTATCCAATTTATAACTCCCTGATAATTGAACAGATTATTTCTTGTCCTGTCCATTCCTCCGTAAAAACAAATTATCACAGCCAAACAAAAAGTGTTAAAACTTTCTTTATTCATCCCTTTAAAACTTCACTCTTTCAATAATTTCCTACCTGTCATTACTTTGAAATTTGGTAAGTACACATATGTATGCAATCATCTTTTCTAGAATTTATCTGAAAACTGAAATTAAAATTTTGGCTGAAAGTTCAGCAGTCTTCTCTCTTACATATAATATTCTTTTTAATATGCATAATAAGGAATTTTTACTTCAATGCAATAGGACCACAGTGTCAACTCGGTTCTGTTTATCACCCCTTATATTCTTTGGGCATTCCCTGCAATCATTTTTTTCCCATTTGCCTACTATGCCTTAAATACAGTACTTTGCCCTTGTCTTTACTGAACTTCATCTTACTGATTTTAAACCATTCATCCAATTTTTCAAGATCATTTCAATTTTGTTTTTGTCCTCAGAAATGCTTGCAACTGTTTCCGGCTCTGAGTCACCACTAGATTTTATACACATCCTTTTTATTTTATTATCTAAATCATCCTTGGAAATATTTAATGGAACCTGTCAGATGTACTGGACTCCATCTGAAGTGTTTTGGTAGTTTTCTCGTGAAGCACTGCTAACTACTCTTTTAAGTACAGATTTTTAGCGGACTGCACAGTCATCTGTTATGTCACTTAGATCTCCTTTTCTAAGTTTACTTCTGAGGATGCCATGAAAAACAGCACAAAACAAAACAAACAAACAAAACAAACAAACAAAACCAGGCATGTTACCTTTCTCACTTTCTTCTTGTCCACTAAGCTAGAAATTGAGTAGAAAAAATAAATTAATTTTTTTTGGCTGTTTTTGACAAGCCTATCAATATGAGTATTACTATAACATGAAAAAAGTTCAAACTTGTATCAGTATTTTACAGTGAAAACAGCCATAAAAGTAGAAAACAGATGGATGATCCCTGCCTCATGGCTTTTACAAGTTAAATATAGTACAAGAAATAACAGATGTACTCAGTCAGACAAGGGAATACTCAGAAAGAATAAGACAATATTGGTCAGTGGGAGAAGGAATGATCTCTGCACACTAGCAGTCTAAATATCCTTGCACTTTTTTTTTTTTTTCTTCTTATTATAGGTATGTCTNTTTTTTTCTTATTATTATAGGTATGTCTTCATTTGGTAATGCATATTCTTACATTTATTCCAAAAGATCTACAGATATATATATATATATTTTGATTTATTTATTTATTTATTTTACATACTCCCAGATCTGTACAGTCCAAAAAGCATTTGCCAAAAGCATTTCTCTTATCTTCCCACCTCCTTCCCCTTACTGTTTGAAACATTTCAGTAGTTCCCAGTTATGTTCCAGGTCAAATTCATATCAGTTACTTGGCTAGCTTACTCCGCATTTCTTAACACCTTGTCTTTACTTCCCAAAATTCTATTCCAAGGATGGCAGCACTTATTGTATCTCTATCTTTCCTTCTATAATATGTTACTTGACAAGATCTAGATTTCTAAATAGAACTTGGGGAAAAAAAAAAAAAAGTTAAGTACTTGCCTTCAGAAGGATGATCTAAACTGCGAAAATTCTCTGTATGTTTAGTGGAAGAGAGTTGAAGCTCCTCTGTGACTCCACAGGCTGTTTCCTGTCTGTATGGGAACCTATATTTCTCTGAACTCATGCTCACTAAATTGAGAGAAGCACAAAAATTAATTTCTGGTGGTCAAATATATCTACTAGTATATTATTGTTCAACCTTGAAGCTATGTGCAGAAACATTCAAATTATTCCAAGTCTCTTCCTTCTGATTTTTTTTTTCTTTCATAATTCTTATATTCCCAAAAGCATAAGTTGAATTTTAATGCCTTATAGATAATATTTTCTCTCCCCATATAACACTTTCAAAGCCATGTCTCTGCATGCCTGTGGAATGGCTTCTAAATCTCTTGGTTCATATAAGACTGGAATCCATCTTCCTATGGATTTGTATGTAGCTGGAGTATTTTACACATACTCTAACCTGATCTCATTTGTTAGCTTTCTCTAGTCACTTCTTGTTGGCTCTCAGTCTAAATCTTAAAGACAAAAGAATTTAATCAGTGTCTCTGATCAAGTCATTGCTTATTGTGGGGGCTACTTAGGCTACTTTCAGGCTGGCCAAGAAGCCTGTAGTACTTCTGGGTACTTGAGGCATAATTTCTGCCAGAGTTTATGTGGTTTGGATAATAGCAGATTAGGTGGAATTTGTGAGAGGCAGATCTAGATTCATGTCTATTCCTATTTTTAAAAGCCCATTCTTCCAACATATTTGACAAGAACTTTTTGCTTTCTAAATGTTTTCCTGAAATGTTACTTCTAATTCTCTGACTTCCACTTCACTTGCAAGGAGAGAAAGGTATAACTTTTATATTTTATTTTATTATGTTTTTATTTTTATTTTATTTTATTTTATTGCCTGCAGTCTTCAGAGCAGGAACAGAGCAATTCAATCTTCATTACCTTTTTTTTTTTTGTTTTTTNCAGAACCGGTATATTTCTTCTTAATATACATGTATATATATATATTTTGTAAGCTTTGAACCTCTAAATTAATTGGAGTTTCCTTTTTCTTTTCTTTCTCTCTCTCTCTCTCTTTTTATTATTATTATTATTATTATTATTATGTGTCTGTTATATTGGGAACAATTAGACCTAATGAACAGTTTCATACAGAAGTCCATTTTCTCTATATTGCATTGATGATGTCAAATCTTCCATATTTGGCTAGGCTATTTCTATATGCTAAATAAAAGATGTCCTAGGACTAACCCTCACTCTGAGACCCTGTTTGCCTTGCACCCACTTCACTAAGAAGTAAGTATTTCTAAAGCAGGTTTTGCTCTGTAGAGTTAATTGGAGAATTCTTAAAGATAGTCAAGAACCTAGACAACAATGAAGAAGTGTGGATGGGGGGAGTCCCAGTTATTGAACTCATCCTCTGGCTCTGTTAATAACTAGAATAGATGTATTATTTTATGCAGTAAAAATATGAATAATATAAAACTATTAAAAAATCTCCTAAAGGAGTGAAATTTTGTGTTTCTTTTTTTTTTTTTAATACATAAAATCATAGAATCGTTGAATCACTCAGGTTGGAAAAGACCTCTAAGATCATCTAGTCCAACCATTAACCTAGCACTGCCAAGTCTATCACTAAACCATGTCGTTAAGCACTACGTCTACATGTCTTTTAAATACTCCAGGGATGGTGACTCAACCACCTCCCTAGGCAGCTTGTTCCAACGCCTCACAACCCTTTCAGTGAAGAAATTTTTCCTGATATACAACCTAAACCTCCCCTGGCACAACTTGAGACCATTTCTTCTTGTCTTATCAGTTGGTGCTTGGGAGAAGAGACCAATCCCCACCTTGCTACAATCTCCTTTGAGGTAGTTGTATAAAGCCATAAAGTCTCCCCCGATCCTCCTTTTCCCCAGACTAAATAACCCTAGTTCCCTCAGCCACTTGTCATAAGACTTGTTCTCCAAACCCTTCACCAACTTTACTGCCTTTCTCCATGCTCCAGCACCCCAATGCCCTTCTTGTAGTGAGGGGCCCAAAACTGAACACAGTATTTGAGGTGCGGCCTCACCAGAGCTGAGTACAGAGGGACAATCACTTCCCTAGTCCTGTTTCTGATACAAGCCAGGATGCTGTGGGCCTTCTTGGCCACCTGAGCACACTGCTGGCTCATATTCAGCTGGCTTTTGACTGATACTCCCAGGTCCTTTTCCGCTGGGCAGCTTTTCAGCCACTCTTCCCCCAGCCTGTAACATTGCATGGGGTTGTTGTGCCCCAAGTGCAAGACCTGGCACTTAGCCTTGTCGAACCTCATACTGTTGGCCTTGGCACATCGATCCAGCCAATCTAGATCTCTCTGTAGAGCCTTCCTAGCCTTGAGCAGATCAACACTCCTGCCTAACTTGGTGTGGTTTGCAAATTTAATGAGGGTGCACTCGATCCCTTCGTCCAGATAATTGAAAAAGATATCGAAGAGAACTGGACCCAGTACTGAGTCCTGGGGAACACCACTGGTGACCAGCCTCCAACTGGATTTAACACCATTCACCATGACTCTTTGGGCTTGGCCATCCAGCCAGTTTTTTACCCAGCGAAGTGTATGCCCAACCAAGCCATAAGCAGCCAGCTTCTCCAGGAGAAGGCTGTGGGAAACAATGTCAAAAGCCTTACTGAAGTCCAGGTAGACAACATCTACAGCCTTTCCCTCATCCACTGAGCACATGACCTTTTTGTAGAAGGAGATCAGGTTCATCAGGCAGGACCTGCCTTGCATAAACCCATGCTGACTGGGCCTGATTGCCTGGCTGTCCTGTAAGTGCAGCGTGATGGCACTCAAGATGATCTGCTCCATGAGCTTCC
>VXAL01019847.1:8558-27393 GCA_013399475.1 Chauna torquata | reverse complement strand
GATTATATACCCACATTTTCATTATTTCATCTACTTCATCAGTGTTGTTTTTTGTTTTGTTATTGTTGTTGTTTTGTTTATGAAAATGCCATTTGGAAGTAGAGTTCCTCTGCAGTCAATGTGAATGAGCTTTATTATTTCCTTTGTGGGTTCTGCCAGGTTTTCTATGAAAACACTAAACTAAATTAGTTTGGCAGACTCAATTCTTGATAAATCCTTACTTGATGACTCCTGACAACTCTATTTGCATCTTCTGTGTATATTTTTATTACGTTTAGATATTTATTAACTGAATATTCAAAGATTTTTGTTAACTGAATATTTACAGCTTTTTTTTTTCTTTTCTTTTTTTTTTTTTTTTTTTTTTTTTTTTTTTTCCTGCAGTGTTGAAGCTATTAACTAATTCTAGAGTCCTCTTTTTCTCAGTTTTAGATACAGGTCCAGTGTTTCTCCTTCTAAACTTGTAACTTCTACAAGAGCTAAACAATTGTCGTTGGTGGTTCAAAGTTTATTTCAGAGGAGGTCAGCAAATGGTTGTTGGGATAAACAGTCAAGTTTTCTATTGTTGTGAAGTGCATAGATGTACTATGATTTTGGTTATTCATCATATCTGTGTCTTTTATTTGCATTTCTTTGAACTGAGGAGATTTTTATCATTTCTTTGCCCATGGCTTTCAAAGAAGGGGATGTGGAACAGTCTAAAAAATGTTTAATTTCAGTCTAACATAGACACTTAGACAGCTGAATAGGTCTCCAGACTCCATTGGCTTTGCTGATTAGAACTCCATTGACTATGAAAGGTAACTTCAACAAATTGCTCATGTCTGAACTGCAGAAACTTGCATTTGGATGCATATATCTGGAGCTGAATCAGTGTTTTCTTTGCTGGTGTCTTAGAAAGATGACATATAGATGTATATATATGTATGTATATGACGTGATTCTTACAGCATTTTATGGGATTTTAATACCATAAATGAAAAAGTTGACATGGCAGCGTTTCCACCTCCTACCTAATTAAATGAAGCATAACAGTATAGTGATCTAATTTTATCTGGTTTTGAAACTCTCATTATAGAATAGATTCCTCTGTTTTTCAATCTTTCGTACATGAGCAATTTCTAGATAAATTAGATAGACAACTATATGTCACCTCTTTCATTCTCTGCCTTCCTTACCTCATAAATATGTTTTATCCTTTCTAAGTAATGAAATATTATTTAAAAAAAGTTGGTAAAATGCCCAGATTTTCTTCAGGTCCTGCATGCTTTCTTGTGTGTATGTACATATGTACATATAATGAAGTCCCAGTTGGTAACAGAACTATTTTTTCTAACAATTCTCCTGTGTTTCTAATTACCCATTCTTTAAGGCTATACAAAGGCTGAAGCTCTGTTCTCTTCTTTCTTTCTTTTTTCAGCATGAAAGACTATACTTTCCACTAAAATACTCTTACTGCATCATTGGATGCTTCAGTGTATGAAAGAAAAATCTGCAAACTACCCTTTTTCTTGAGAATGAGTCCAGGTATGCTGTTGATTCAAGGGTCAGTTTTGCTGGTCTCTGAGAGCCTGCAGAAAACAAGTTAGTGTGTATTTGCTTGGTATGCTACCACGTTTCTTCCTTTTTCAACTTTTCCAGAGCTACAAGAATTACAATGCAGTAATCTGTCTCTACTCAGATCTAAGGTGCAAGAGGGGAAACAGAAGACTTATGAATAAAGAAAAACTTTTGTGCTTCTCCATCAAACCCTACTCAAGAACATTATTTTGCATTTTTCAATTAAGGTTTAGTATGAAATACTGACCTTTCTCAGAAATTATGAACTTAATCTAACACTTACACCAACATATTGCACACCATGCTTTCTGAGCAGGTGATTCAGATAGACATCAGTCAGACTTTAAAGAGTCGAAGCAGACCTAGGAAAAAGGAAAAAAGGATGAGAAAACTCCAAACTTTAAAAGTCCTTTTGGTTTTCCTGAGGGGCATCACTATATATTCAATTGTATGATCCTATATATATTACATATATGTAGATGAATTTATGTAGTTTTTTCTTCCTTATTTGAGAGCAACAAGATTCACAAAACAAATTACTGATTATTTTTTTTCTCAGGTTAGAAATTATTTCTGGATGAAATAAAAACTTTAGCTGAGAAGAAAGAACGTTATTGCATGAGTTGTTTTGGCAACAGAAACACAGCTCTTAATGTGCATACTAATAAACCACTTCAAACGGAGGAAGATATTACAACAAATGGAAAGGGCCTTAGACTTGTTAGCAACAAAAACTTTTCTTTATGTAAGTGCTCTTCAGCTATAATAGTTATTTTTGGTCTCAGAAAGGAGGAAAAGAAGAACTTTGTTTATTTTTGAAGAATAAGCAAAAGATTAAATCTACAATAGTGACACTTTCCAGAAAAGCATATCAACTGTAAAATAGAAAAAAAAAAAAATTTAGACATGGCTTGAGTTTATATCAAACTTCATTGAAAAATCAAATTCCAAAATATAGATGCCTCAAAAACCATTGAACATGGTGATCAATGGTTTTCACCCAGCTATTAGCTTGTCATAAGTGGGATACCCCAGGGACTGATCCAGGGCCCCATGCTATTCGACACTTCAGAAATGGTCTGGATGATGGGATTAAAAACAGCCTCGCTTTGCTGATAGCACTAAACTGGGTGGTGAGGTGGACATGTCCAAAGGGTGAGCCATCTTACAGACAGACCTGGACAGGCTGGAAGAGTGGGCTAGCAAGACCTGTATGAAGTTTAAAAGAGACAAGTGCAAATTCCTGCACCTTGGATGACATAACCAAAGAAGATCTGTGTAGGTGGGGTGCAGCCTTGCTGAAAGGGCCTTGGGGGTCCTGGTGGACAGCAAGCTGAACATGAGTCAGCAGCATTCCACTGCAGCAACAAAGGCAAATCAGATCCTGAGCTGCGTCTGCAGGGCGTTACTAGCAGAGATAGAGGCATCTACTCTACTTTGTACCTGTCAGGCTGCACCTGGAGAACTGTGTCCAGTTCTGGTCCCACAATTCAAAAAAGACACAAACAGACCAGAGAGGGTCCAAAGGAGGGCCACAAAAATGGTCAAAAGGCTAGAGAACTTGCTCTATGAAGAAAATCTGAAGGAGTTAGGTCTTTTCACCCTGGAGAAGAGGAGATTCAGGGAAGATCTCATCACAGTATTCCAGTATTTAAAGGGCAGATACAGAGAGGACAGAGTCTCTCTGTTCGCAAGGAGCCACATGGAGAAGACAAGGGGCAACAGGTACAAGTTGTACTGGGAGAGGTTTCATCTTGACATAAGAAAGAAATTTTTTACAGTGAGAACAATCAATCACTGGAACAACCTCCTCATGGAAGTAGCAGAGTCCCATCACTGGAGGTTTTCAAGATGTGATTGGACAGGGTGTTAGATAATTTCATTTAGGCTTCCTTTTCCCATGAAAATTTGTACTAGATGATCTTTCGAAGTCCCTTCCAACCTGGGCTATTCTATATTTCTAATTTTTATCTGTATAAGTCAGCAACATCAATTTCATAGGGATAAATCTTTACATTTTCAGCTAAATGAAAAACTCAGAGTGGAAAAATTTCAAATAAGTAGAGGAAACAAAACTTTTTTTTTTTTTAGCATTGATGTCTCATTGTAATAAAAAGTATCAGAAAAGAAAAATTAATAAGCTGGGAAAACAGACTAGTGAGATTTTTTTTTTTTTTTTCTGTCAGGTTAATCTTTTGTTTAACTTGTGCATTAAATGAAATAATTTGAGATATTCTGGTACTACAATGATAAGACCTTTTTATTTATTATTGCTGTTTTTATTGTTTGGATTATGGTAATAATTTATTTAACATAAATTTTGGTGTTGACAATACAACGAAAATGTTATTTTCCTTTCTCACATCAGAGCTATGATACTTTATTCTGAAATAAAATGGAAAGAGCTCTGAAGTTGTGCATTTTGCTGCTTTGACTATCAAAAGGATCTAGCAAGACAATGACATCAGCCTGTGCATGCCAGTCAGAGGGTGGAATGTTGACAGGACAAAAAATATGGCTCAAAAAATATGGTTATGTGTGTTTTTTGTTATATCCTGTGAGACATGGTTCAGACATTAACCTTCACTTCATATGCCAGAATATTATCCAGAGTCACATATCCATGCAAACATGTCAGCCAGAGCTCAGGATGCTGCTTAGTGTTTCTGCTCTGTGGCACTGGATGGAACGTCACAGTGATGGAACAAGAAGCCAATTTACCTGATCTAAGTCTGTGATGAGACATCTTGATAAGAATAGACACTATGGGCAGTGCTCCATAATCAAGTTCACCCATATGGTAATAAGCTAACTATAGACCTTAAGCTTATCTGCAGTACTCCCATAAGCCTGACTGAACTATGGATTTCCATAAAAATGTAAGCAGCAGGTGAATTTGGGCTCAATTACAGACAAAATATAGCACACACTTACTAAATGAAAACTTTAACTTGAACATATACTGAAAGCATGAGAACAATGCCTGAAAAGGCAAATGGGGGACAGACTTGAAGAAATTATTCAACAAATTTTTCCTGTTCATTTTTGCATACTGTGGGTACGCCAAAAAAAAAAAAAAAAAAAAAAAAAAAAAAAAAAAGTATTTTTCAGTTGAAAATGAGGTAAGTCTAGACCATCTACAAAGGAATGAATTTCATGCTATTTGACAAGCATCTTTTTTAGAAAGGTGTCTCCCTCTAGCAGTATTAGATAAGAAATTCTTAAGTAAACTCCTTAACAATGAATCCAAACTGTGAATAATGAGACTTGAGTAATATTAATCATACTCCCCCAAGTGAAAAATAAATATTACTTCAGGTACTTAAAGTTCTACTGCAACTTAAACATTATTAATGACAAAAGAGGTTGGAAATAAAACCATTTCCTCTGGTTTAAGCATTAGGCTAAGGTATCTACACATTACTATAAATTTTTTTTTTTTTTTTTTTAATTCCAGAACTACTCAGAGTTGAGTAAGTTTATGTGTATGTGCCATGTATGCTAATGAAAGCTGATGCTGAAACACTTGTCTAAGTTTAGTGGAAAAATGACAATGTAGTTATATACAAATAAAAAGACAAAAAAAAACCAAATTCTTACAAAATCACACATATAAATAAATTGTATGTTATATAATGTTTAAACCATACTTCTTTTCATTTGATTAAGTATATATATTATTATAACTTTTAACTGCTTTAAAATTATTATAATAATCTGTAATTTATATAATTCTATCTTAAACCAAGTAAATATCAGTATTCATAAGGGATTAAAAATATTTTTATTCTTCTTGAAAACAGCATATATTTTTTTAAAGATATAACTATTTAAGTAGTTATTTCAAAGTATCAGCTTCCTATCTGATCCAGAGCAACATATCTATTCAGTTCAGAAAAATTGCTCCAAAATAAACCAGTGAAGAAGTCAAAAAGTCTTTGTAGTACAAAATGTCACAAAATAAATTTTTTCAAAGTAATTAACAAGATTATTAATTCTAAGTTCCCAATTTTTTAATACTTTTTCTGTGCTTGTTGTAATTTGCATGTCAAATTAGAACTATTGTCTATTTCATATTATTGTGTGTATATTTCTCTGAGGCTAATGTGCACAATATCAAAGCTACTAGGACAGCTTCAATATATGAAACATTTATTTGAAGTATAGTATTAGACTCATTGGTTTCTATGAAAACAATTATTGTTTTATGAAAGATGAAAGACTATGTATTTATGGAAATATCAGAAACAATCATAGAGTAAAGTGAACTTCCTGACTTGACAGATTCAGAAAGAATATGTCAGAGAGATGCTGGAACACCCTTTTTTATTGGAAACAATGTACGTTACAATTGTGGTGGATGAATTGACAGGCAAAGAAGGCTAAGAGAATAATGGAAGATATGGAAGCTCAGAGATTTCTAATGATGATAGTCAAGGGCAATATTTTCACAGAAATGAAGTGGTTGTTTAGTTCCTTGTTAAACTGCAGAAAGGAGATTCTCATCTGAGTTAAGATTTTACACTGAATATGGCAGTCCAGTGCCTAACAATTCTAATTCTGGCAGTCAGAATAGAATTCGCAAAAGTGAGATTTGTTGCCTAAAGATGTTCTCGTTCATTCATTTTCTCATTTGCTACCTCTCTCCCCCTTTAGAAATATTCCATGTTTTTAAATAGTTTAATGATTGGAGCACTTACTAGAAAAGTGGAGAACAAGGTCCCAGGCTCTTCTCCTAAGAGAAAACCACAGGTATGGTTTTCAGGAAAATCCCCTCAGAAAGGAATTGTTGGTCTGAGCCATCAGAATGAGAAGGATTAAGAAATCAAGAGTTATGCTCCTTGACTAGATATTTTAAACATTAAACTATTATTCAAAACTATATGCTACCTTTCACTCCATTACTTGTTAAGGACAATTTCTATACCTGGGGTGAACTTCCTACTCTAGTGTTTATTCTAATTTCAATGATGTTAGTGTGAACGGATATGCATACTGCATTGAGTCTCTATATCTGACCTGAGTATCTTTCTGCTTAAAGTAATCTGAGATTTACTGTCAAGATTTTTCCAAATCTCTGGAGATGGTAGTGCTTTTCAATTTATGATGCAGCAGCACCATGTGCAAAGCAAATTTCTGCCAGAAAATTACAGTATTTAAATACATGAAGGTTCACAAGAAGATGGACAGTTGTGATCATTCTGAATTTCTCAGAAGTACTCATTCAAAACCCTATTTCCACTGAAGATGAAAGAGTCTGATTATATACATGAAATTGAATTTGCTCCTATGGTCACAGTTATTTTGAGAAAACCATTCATATAATACAGCAAGTAATCACTTAATCAAACCTAAATTCTATTCAAAATGAATGTAGTGAAATGTTCCAATTATTTTCTGTTCTAGTTCTTTTCTTATAGCCATACAGCTATGTCCTTTACCTATATTTAATAGTTATAATTTTTATTACTTAAATGCAAATCCTTCTCTTATTGTACTTTGAAATTTCAGCCCTGTCATTGTTATAAATCGCTTTTAAAAACTTTCTTTTTTTAAAATTTTTTTTCTTTTCTTTTTCTTTTTTTTTTGTTTTGTTATCTTGAATTGAACTGAATTATTTATATACTGCTTAAAATATAATGTTTATTTTTGTGTTTGAAGCTGTATTCTTTCTGTATCTCAGTGCAGTTATATTGATGCAATATCTATAAATAAATAACAATGCTGGGCCAACATCCAGAAATATACAATGAGGAAAAAGAAAAAAGAAAAAAAAAAAAACAGGCTATCAGCAGTTCTTGACCTCATTATATTTTTTCTGACTTGTCATATGAGTTACTGTGGTATTCACTGCAGTTTACCCTGCTGGTTTTATTGTGGGGCTGCAGTTTTTAAAGTAAAAGTGGATGCCTGTTTTCCAAGCTTCAAGAATCATCGGGGTGGCGTGAAGTTCGACGAACGATTATAAACTTTGTACTTTGGGATCATTCGTCAAACTTCACGTCATCTCAACGGAAGGAGTGCCACGGAAGCGAAAGACAGTAAATTATTGATAGCGCCAGTGCTGGAAGGAGTTGAGCAAGGATAATGGACTTTGATCCCATCAAGGACGCGAGACGCGTTGCCAGAAGGATGTGGCTCTCTTTCATGTCCTGTGGAACATCGAAGATGAACAGCTTAAAAGATAAGGTCTGCTATCAAGCAATATATTTAACCAATTAGTAAATACCAGATGTATTCTCTTAATGATTGATGCTCACAATATATTCAAGCGATTAGTAAATACCTGATGTATCCTCTTGATGATTGATGAAGGCAGTTGTGCCAGAATAAAAGATATAAATATGTAATCTGCAGTTATAATAAATGGATGCTTGTAGCATTCATATTGAATGTATTGCAGTGTCTCGTCTTTGTCGGCAACATTTTATGTTATCTAGTTTTATCTACCTCCCTTCAGCTACTGCTAGAATTTGTGCAGCTGCTCCATGAACCAGATCTGTAAGGGTTTTTGTTTGTTTGTTTGTTTTTGTTTTGTTTTAAATTTTATTGTATTTTATTTCATTTGTTATTAAGTTTCAAAACAAATTCCCTAGCCGCAGCAAAAACGCTATGGACAGAAGATAAAAGCAGGGAGAACTGAAGAACAGTTTTCAATTATGCCCTACTAGGGAGAGTGGCCATAATTCAAACTATATATTTTATTAAGGAAAATTCTTGGTCTCATCAGCCTTAAATACTAGGGAGTAATTATTTGTATTTATTACATAGATCAACCCTGCCTTCATGTTTTAACAACTAGAATATTCAGCAACTAAATGAAGCATAAACCTTACTTCATTCTTTATCTATGTGAAGTTTTTACCCAAGAACAGTGGGGTACAACACTTTAAACTAAGCACATGCAGAAGGAATTTCCTAGAAAAAAAATAGGAACAATAGTCCCATACAATAGATCAAAATAGGCAGAAAGTCTGTTTAACAAAGGCAGAAAGCATAGTTTAAGCTATTAGCTTTAATATTTATTTTATTTATTGCTTTAAAAAAAAGAATGAATTGGGGGGGGAGGGGAGGTGTCCTCCCTCATTTAGACTTTTTTTCTCTCGTTTATCTCCTTATCCAACTCCTGGTTCCACACCGGACTACTTAAAAATTAAATCACTTTCCTTCTCCTTTTTCTGTCTTTAGCTCATGGCTTATATTTCCCTGGTCACTCCCTCAATATTTCATATTCCCTCTCTCTCTTTACACTTCATAAAACATGTTCTAAAACAGCAGGGTGCTTCTCTTTAAAGGAGGAGAATTTTATATCTTTTTCATGGAGGAAAGCTTCAGCCTGCACAAACTGAAATTGTTTTCGTCAGCTGCTGATCTACTGCATTCCTACCTCTGCCTGCAGACATGAAACAGAGGTTAAACTATCTGAGTATTTTTTAAAGCAATGGGTATTCGCTGAATGTAAGAAGATCTTAAGAGCCAAAAGCAGGAGTTTTATTCAGAAGTGATGGGATTCATTGCATCGTGCATCAGCTATCCATCTATGATACAGATATCTATAGCTATGCTATATTTATTTCTCATTGTATAGCTTAGTGTTTTACATAAATCATGTGAATACATTTATAAACATGTACAACATATAAAAAGGTGTGTAACAAATACGTACAGCAAGATAAGTCACTGTTTGTCTAAAGAATGACCACACAAGTTATTTTAGACTTGTAGTTGTCATTCTTTAAATTTCTGTTTCCTGCTTTTTTCTGATACTTTGCTTTCCATTTCTTTTGTTATTATTCATATATTACTTCTGTTTAAAATATTCATACGCTTGTTGCTCTGACAATGTTTCTGTACCTGGTCCTTGAAACCAGACCAGACTTCTTGTTTGTTTCCTTGTTTGTCTGAAGTTCTGTAGTGATAGTCAAGTAAATAACCTCTTTATTACAATAAAAATGTAGAAACTATGAGTTAACTTTTCCTTATCCTGACACATCAATAATTTTCCAGGAATAAAAATCATATACAGCTTTTATAGACACATACAAGACGAAAAGAGCATTAAAGTTGAAAAATCAAGCACTGAATAATTAGGAATGGCTATATTAAACACTACCAACTAATTTAATATAACTCCATTGCAAAATTATATATTACTTAGTCTGAATTACTGTGTTGCTATGTTACTCTTTGTGTGTTTTGTGTTTCCTTCACAAGAAAACTGCTGTAGGTCTTTAAGAACAGGAAGTGCTTTTAAGCTCTGAATCCCACTTTCACAGTTATACATTTTACATATCCACTGCACATAGTTAAAGAAACTATACAATATATGATATAGGCAGATACATATTATATAAATTAAATTGTATAAACTTCCCTAAAATTTCAGCAGTCTCAAAGTTATGTCCCCCGTTGCATCTCAGTGCAAGTCCATGTAGCAGCTGGCATGGATAGGGTCTGGCTGACAGCAGTGGTAGCATATGAACTGTACTTAACTCTATCAGATAAGATAGTAGCCTAGTTATAAGAATAGAGGAGTACCTTGAGCTTAAACAACCTATCAATAACTGTGAAGCTGCATATGCCCAAGAACCTTCCAGACAGGCTGATTGTGAACACCAGTGACAATGACAGAGAGTTGTTAAGTTATGAGTGAAACAGAAGATGCCCATCAGGAATTGGGTATTCCCTGCCAGATTAGCACAGGGAGAGACACTAGTGGTAAGAGAGGAAGAGTTGAAAGATTCCAGAAGCACCTGAGAAAGACCCCAAGGACCTGCAGCCTGGCCTCAGGACTGTGCACCCCACAGCTAGAACCACATCACTGAGTCCTCCACTTTTCTTCTGGACCCCGTCATCTCCCCCGTGGGACCGGGAGATTGTGTGATTTTCAAAAATTTCATATACCTGTGATTAAAGTGTTTTGGTGTCAAAGTCCATTTAGTCTCCATGCTATCAGTCTCATCTTAATCTTAAAACTCGTTAGGCCATAAAGCCCTTTAGTTTGTCTAGCCTTCCAGATAATTTGTTTAGTTCAATCAGCTTGATGAGTTTCACATCAAGGACAATTATCTAATCCTTTTCCAACAAGCATCTGAGAGAACAGCTAATTCAGGGTGCTGGGTTTACAATGATTTCTATGGTTTCTCACCTGTCACAGTTCCCTTGATCATCCCAGATCTTTTTGTTTATTCTGATTAGCCTAGTCAGATAACTTAACAAAAACACATCCTTCATTGAAAATATAAATGTAGACACAAGGAATCTTTTTTTGAGTTTAAATGTTCTAAGCTTAAGTTCTAAGTTAGTTACTGCACTGTGGGATTGCTACCGAGAGTTCTGTCAGAAACACATAGGTTTTCTATATCAGCTTTTCAGAATAGTTCTTGGTAGACTTTCAGCTCTGTCTTTCCCAAAAGTCATGCCTTACATGCTCAGATCACTGTATGGCTCCTTCTCCTCTCCCCTCCTGCATATGGTAAAATACATTGCTCCCTGCTTCTTCTGTGGAAGGATCCAAACCATAATGAACTCCAGCCAGTTCTGTGGTTATTGGATTCCTGCTACAAGCCTTTCTTGGTAAGATTTATTGTTGTAGAATGTGTTAATCTTGGTTAACTATGCTAACTTCCAATATGAAATACATCCAGGCAGGCATAATCATTTTATGAAGATAAATTTTTTATTGTCAGCTGTTCAACTTCAGATTCAATCCATGACATACATGTAGGCTATTCTATGTAAAGGGATCTCCAGTGTCTCAGGATGAGTTATTGTTGTAACATAAAGTAAATGCTGGTGCCAACTTCACTATATACTTGGCTCCCTGTACTGGATGTTAGGTTTTCTGACTAAAGGCTAATACATTTAAACACAGAGACCATACAAAGATCAGAGGAACAATGACAGATCATGAAACCCTAGTAAATGAATCAGCTACTCCTAAAATCATCAAAGGAGAATGATTAGACCATTGCCCCCTGTGTGAAGATCACCAAATGGTCAAGAAAAGAAATCCTCTTTGAAATGCTATGCAAATGAAATGCAATTACTGCCTAAAAAGCTATAGGATTTATTATAAAACTCAGGGAGGAAATGAATTTTGGTACTGTACAAAACTCAATATGGGATGTCTCAGGGAAGGACTAAAGGCAAGAAAAAGGATTGATTAAGGTATAACAGGAAACAACAACCACTGGAAAATAAAGGGAAAAAGAATAAAAGGTATAGGTCAACTGTAAGCAGGGTCTTGTTTGGCTAACCTGTTTGGCTTACTCTCTCTCTACATCCTCCTGACAGCCTTGTGATTGATTGGCACAGTCTGTCCTGTCTTCTCATTGAATCATATTTCTAAGAATTTCCTGTGTGGTGGAGCTCCGTCTTCTGAATATGTATGTGTGTAATGGCTAGAAAACTTCAAGTTGGACTAGTCAGTGAGCATGATATACATTGCAATTACCAGCATCTAGAGAGAAAGAGGCCCTAGATCAAGAGTCCACCTGCCCAGAGGGAGACCAAGGGCTGCAGAAAGTGGAGGAGACCAGAGTCTGAGGAATAGCTACAGAATAGACAGAAACGTCTATGTGTGTCAGTGGTAGTGAACTTGACATGGTCAGAGATAGTGAGTGGATGAGGAGCGTATGGTCTTGGCATAGATATTGAGCAGACTAAAAGTTTGTGCTATTATTTGAGGGATCTATGAATGCAGGTGTGCTTGTGAATCAAGAAAATTAGGGTAACTGATCCTGACCAGCCTGAAAGTGCTCAACATTGGCCCATGTTGTTCATATTTATGTAAGTGCTGGTAAAAGTGTGGCTCTCTGTGTTATTTGTAGGGCTGGCTGTGATCTCTGTTGATCCATGTGTGTGCGTTTATTATGAATATATCCTCATACTGGCTGCACCTGGGAGTACAGAACTACAAGTATCCATTGTGCTATGATGGGAGGAACCTGCTGTGCCTTGGACTCCGTGGTTTAGCCCAGGCAGGCAAAGTACCACACAGCTGCTCCCTCACTCTCCCCAAGTGGGATGGGGGAGAGAACTGGAAAGGTAAAAGTGCAAGAACTCATGGTTTGAGATAAAGATGGGTTATTAGGTAAAGCAAAAGCCATGCACACAAGCAAAGCAAAACAAGGAATTCATTCACTACTTCCCATAGGCAGGCAGGTGTTCAGCCACTTCCAGGACAGCAGGGCTCGTCATACATAATGGTATGTTGGAAAGGCAAACACCATCACTCTGAACGTCCCCCACCTTCCTCTTTCTTTACCACAGCTTTTACTGCTGAGCATGATGTCATATTGAATGGAATATCTCTTTGGTCAGTCTGGGTCAGCTGTCCAGGCTGTGTTGTCTCCCAGCTTCTTGTGCACCCCTAGCCTCCTTGCTGGCAGGGCAGCAAAAGAAGCAAAAAAGTCCTTTTGTATTCTAACTTGTGATTCAAGGCATCACAGATACAGAGATCACTTTACATGGAGGGATTTCCACTGTGTCTCAGCATGAGGTACCTCCATGTCATGAAGCAAAAGAAGGTGTCAATTCTGTCAATTCTTTATAGACTTGGTTTCTTATCCTTTGCTTTTTGTGAAAGATTCTTATTCACTAATAGAGAAACTACTGTAAAAAAAAAAAAAAAAAAAAAAGGTTGAGACAAAAATTATTAAAATTTATTGTGAAAAAAAGAAGGATCATTGAAATGTTCTTTCTTGTTTCTGAATCTTTTTAGTAAACCACTTGTTATATGCATTGTAGGTCAATTATTTTAGAACATGACTAAAAGTAAATAATACTTTTGTGATTAAATATTGAAACAGCTTGATTACTATAAACTATTTACTCAAAAGAGTATTTTATGAATTATGCAACTATATATAATTTTAAATGAGAGTGGGCACTGTTTCTAAATTTAAAAGAAACATCTTTAAGGCAGGAAACCTTTCTTTACCAGCAAAATGTTTAGTCTAGCCTAGTATTACCACTCTATGTCATATTATTCTCATTTATATCACTTCAGTGATATATAAAAAGTGTAAATATATTTTTAAAAGTACATATAACTATGCAAATAATTTTGGTATTTTGATTTATTTTTAGGTAGTTTAGAATTTATCCCTATCAATGATTTACAATGAATGAGAGAAGCAGACATGACAGCCGTCACAGCTTAAATGACATGAAGCAATCTGGTTGTTAGCCTGAATCTTTAGGTCAATTAAGACAAATAAGCAAGTGAATTCAAATCTCTGTAGGAACAGTCATAGTGCTTAACTATTTTTATTTCTGTCTGTTTTGATTCCAGATGCATTAGTGGATATGTTTTCATGCAAATCATTTTTTTCATATATTTATGCTGCCAGCCTTCATAAAAATCTGTATTTACTATGTAATTCATGACAGTGCACTGTATATACACAGGTGAGAATTTTCTTCTGTACACCGAAAGTTTGCTTCTACAATGAAGTAGAATCTCCCGGGACACAGAAGTGTGTTCAAAAGTAAGGATGCACATTAGAAGGCAGGAAGTTTCCAACAGCTCCACATATGGTGACTAAGGTTAAAGTTGTGACTATTCAGTTCACAGCCAGATGAGGTTTTTAATCAATGCCTCCAACAGTGAAAAACTAAACAGACAAGATCTCTAGATCACAGATCTCCTAGATCAAAGACACAGAAAACATCACGTCCTTTTACTTTGGTTTCTGTTATGCAGCTCCCTCTCTGGAAGTGTTCAAGACCAGGCTGGATGGGACTTTGAGCAATTTGATTCTACTGGAAGGTGTCCCTGTCCATGACAGGGGGGCTGGAAATAGATGATCTTTAGATCATCCTCTTCCAACCCAAACCATTCTATGATTCTAATCTGAATCAGAGGACTGTAATTCATGTCCACAGTTTGAATACTAGCAATATCTCTAATGGTAAAAGATAAGAGAGAATACGGGGACATAAAGCAGTAGTTCTTGAATTTGTTATCTAAGTTTGACAGAGAAAGCATTTCTGTGAAGTAATATAAAACCAGTCAAGAGCAACATATACATTATATTTTATTTAAGTAGGGAGTTTTAACATAGTGTTAATCCTTGTCTCTTTTTAGCAAACACTTAACTAACATTTAACATTCCTTATTATTGGGAAAAAAAAATGCTGCAAGAACAATGGCTTGTCATGTTTTACAAGTAAAACATATGTATTTTTGTTTCCCGTCTCATATTTCCCTTTGGAGGTTTCTTTTGAAATATTAGCACCTACGGACATCAACATGTGAATAAGATGAACAGCACTGCCTAAGGAATGCACTGGTGAAAAATATCACCAAGTTAATTTTTTCAGTAAATCATCCTTCAACACAGAGATTAACTGTATGTAATTCATTATGAATGGATATTATTTCAAAGGGTTGAATATCACAAACATGTGAAAAACATGTTTTATCCATTTTCAATTTGTACATCAGAAATCTAGTAGCTGATTGTATGACTAATAATTGTCTACTTCAATGCTCTGATGAGATAATAATGACAAATAGAATTTTCTTCCTTCATTTTTTAATCTCTATTCTGATTTCTTAAGCTCACTCAGGTTAACAGATTTCTCATAAGCTTTTAAATGTTGATCTCCTTCCTAGTCTATTGAACAACCGTTAGTTAGGGCAAAACTGGATGTGAAAGCCTTAAATCCTATCTGTTGGACTGACACTCCAAAGACTTCTAAGTTCTGAACCACTTTCTGCATTCAACAGCAGTAAAAAAAAGTAAGGCTTATTCAATCCTTAAGAAATCTCAGACTTTGTTGTTTCATCATGAAGCAGTAAAGCTGAGCAAATAATTATTAGCATAGTTTCCATATGCAAAAAGATCTGAGCTTCCTTAAGTTTGTTATATACACTTTCTTGCCAAGGACTGAAACCTTGTTACAGTGAAGTAAATGATAAAGATCTTGATTTTTTTCCTGGAACTAGGAATATAGTTCCCAAGTATCTTAAGCAATCACTTAATTTTCTGTAGTTTTCAGATTGCTTATTCTAAATATGGATTTTAAGTTAATGTATTTGTCCTATTATATTTCTGTGCTCTGATCTGATAAAGTTAAATATCATATTGGGTGATTACTTACTGAGGTAAATTGCACCCAGCTGCAGGTACTCAAATTCCAAAAAATTAATACTTTTAACTACAGTACTACTGTTACCTGACCTATATGCCTTGTCTCTTTCCCCTGGAAACCCAAAGATAAGACAGTGGATTTTTTTCACCCACTCTGAAATTAAGACATAGTTGCTGTATGTGCAGAAATCAAGGAAATAATTCTGGGTTTGGTTGATAAATTGTGTGCCTGGATACCAGAGAAACCAGAACATTCATCTTGGATCCTTAAAATTACTGTCTAGGTGATTTTTTCTTTTCATTGTAGGAATTTGCACAACGCGATGTACTTCAAAATCACTCTGTTTCAACAAGTTCAAGGTGTGAAATGAATGTTTCACACAGTTCTGCTCCTTAGCTCTGTTGTAAGAGACTGGGAAGCACAGTGTTATTCACAGTAAGAAGCAGCTGCAAAATCAAATTATTTTTATGAAAGCTTTTTCTGTGTAGAAATATCCTCATATGATGGACTTCTCTTTTCAAAAAACTCTGATTGTTATGATAGTCTAGGACTCCTTTTTTTTTTTTTTACAATATATACAATATACCATCTATAGTGAATGCAGAGACATTAAAAAAGGAGAGTATTATGGAAGGGGTATTCAGTCAGCAAAAAAACTGGATCACTGAGTGAATCATAAAATCCTTAAGAGATTTATTTTTGTTGTTGTTGAAGATGGTAACATGAATATTTTAACAGAGGTTTTGCTATCACCTTCTTGACTGATATCAGTTGAAAACAGAGGCAAACCTTTCCCCTGAAAGAGTTGTTTAAACTGCATATGGAAGAGTACAATTATGCCTGAGTCACGGAATTAAATGAAACTTCTTAGGACTAGTCAAGTGCAACTACAGTTCAATAGCCAACTTTTCTTTAAACGACAGGAGTGTTTTGAGATAGAAGAAAAAGTATTGGTCACGATTTAAAAAACAAAAAAAGTGTATGTTTATGCGTCTAAAAGAATGACAAAAAACAGTACATTTTTGACAATGCTCGGAACTTTTCAACTATTTAACCAAACTGCTTATGCTTCAAATAGACTAAACTGAGACATCTGTCATTTCATAGTATGTATTTAGACATTCCTCATGAATGCAAATTAAGAGTGGTTCCTTCTTGCAAGGTTTTTTTTTCATTGATGTCTTTTCCTCAGAAGTAATGTACACTTTTGCTGCCTCCTCGGTCCACATCTGGTGTTGCAGCCCTGGCAAAGGCATGGCAGGTCTCTCTCAAGGGATGAGCATAGTTCTGGCTTGTTAGAGCCAGCTGAGTCAGTCAACTCCTCTCCACCTTGCTCATGTGACTGTCACCCAGCAGGCAGGAGCTGTCGCTGGCTCAGGAACTGTTGCTGGCCACCCAGAGGCAATGGCCTGACAGACCCTGGCAGTGGGAGAGGAACAACAAGTCTCTATGTCATTTGACAGGGGCCCTGCAGGACAGAAATTCACCCCCAGGGCTTTGAGTGGGGCCCTAGGTCAAGGAGCTACACCTGCCATCTCTACCCCACTCCTACCAGCTGAGAATCATAGATTCATAGATTAATTTAGGCCAGAAAAGACCCTTAGGATTATCAGGTCCAACCATCAACATCACACTATCATGTCTACCACTAAACCATGTCCCTAAGCACCACATTTACATGTCTCTTAAATACCTCCAGGGATGGTGACTCCACCACTTCCCCGAGCATCCTGTTCCAATGCTTGACCACCCTATCCATAGGGAAGTTCTTCCTGATATCCAATCTAAACCTCCCTTAGTCCAACTCGAGGCTGTTTCCTCATGTCATGGGACCACAGGGCACCAGCGAATTATTTTATCCTCCCCTTCCAACTGCTAGTTTCACTTAGGGAAAGTTTGAAACGGTCAACCTGTGCCCCTGAAGGACATTGGAAGGGTAATCACAACATCAGAGTTGTGAAAGAGGTAATGGGAAGATGTCATTGCAGAACAATTTTAAAAGTGTTGCTAATGAGTCTTTCTGTATTGACTGTTACTATGCTTGTAACTGGACTAGTAATAGCTGTTGGTTGCATTTTAGACTATGAAAACATTAACTGGACTAACAACAAATCCTGGTTCCATCAATTTTGTGCATTTGCTTTTGCCCATAACAAAATTTTGAGCTCAAAACTTGTTCCCCCATTACTGGCTGTTGATGTTATTGGTGTATCTGAGGTTTCAACTCTATCAGATCTCCAGAAAGATAACATTGTCCAGATCTAAGGCTACAGGGAGGTAGGCAAGAATATCATTAAAAACAGGCTTGCTAAGCTAGAAAGGAGAGTGTTAAACTATGTACAGAGAGTGGCTGCCATAATCTACAGAGAAGTAAAGGCAAGGGGTGCTGTGAAGAAGTATCCAGGGGACAACATAATGGGGAAGACATTTACACTTCCTTAGTAGTGCAACTGGGGTCCCATCTCATGTGCCGCTACACAAAAACATACATAACATGGGAAATAAATAGAGACAGACTGGAGTGCTGAGGTGGATGCGTACAGACTCTTTTGTATGTGCTTCATCCGTACAGTGCTTTTCAAAACTAAGTATGTAACCAGTCCTACTGACTGTGATGTGAACATTAGTGATACATACAGATAGGTGACGAGCATATCAACCATGACTAGAGGGCTTTGGGACCAATATTAATAGGGGACATAGGTAATAGGACATAGGGACCTAGATGCAGGTCAAGAAATATTTGTATAGTTGATGTTGACAACAGGATTTTTTTATTATTATTTTTATTTTATTTTATTTATGATCATGGAGTCTTCTTGAGGACTGAGGACTGCTAGGATCCATCTGACAAAGTGGGACAAAAACATCTTTGCTGGCCAACCTGAAAAGGAGAACTTTGAAGAAGGAACAACATGTGTAAGAAATGATAACCCACAAGGAAGTGTGGAAGTGGTGGATGGAGCTGGCAACAAAGAGGAGAATGGTGATATGGACAAGAAATATCTTGTAACCAACAAAACAGAGCTGAAAGGGAACCACCTCAAGCATAAAAGCACAGAAGCAAGGAAGTTCCTATAGGACAGCATTATTGGGGAATTTCTCATGTCTTTCCTAGGGAATCAACATGATGACCTGTCTCTGAATTACCTGCACACTAACGCATGCAGCA
>VXAL01019844.1:2623-32202 GCA_013399475.1 Chauna torquata | reverse complement strand
GGGAGTTTATTGTTCCTGCAGTCTCAGTCCTCCAACACAGGGCACATGGGATGCCAGAGTACATCATCAGTGATGAAGACAGAGGCAAAGAAGGCATTAAACATTTCTGCTTTACCTATGTCCCTGTTTGTGAGGTGACCATCCTCACCAAGTAAAAAAGTGATGTTTTCCTTGGTCCTCCTTTTGCTGTTAATATATTAAAAAAAAAAAAAATTGTCCACCACAGGACTAGCCAGTTTCAATTCTAATTGATCTTTGGCCGCACAAATTTTCTCCCTGCAGAGGTGAAAAGCATCTCTGTAGTCCTCCCATGTTGCCCAACCTCACTTTCAATGGCCATACACTTTCTGCCTAAGCTCTCAGAGAAGATCCCTGCTCAGCCAAGCCAAACTTCTGCCCCACCTGCTTGACATTTTGGAATTGCCTGTTCCTGTGCTTTTAAGAGGTGGTACTTGAAAACTGACCCACTCTGATGGGCCCCAATGCCTTCAAAAGCAGTTTCCCAGGAGACCTTACTAACTAGCTCCCAGAGCAGCCTGAAGCCTGCTCTCCCCAAATCCAGGGTTGAAGTTTTGCTGGCAGTTTTTCTCCTATCACCAAAGATTTTAAACTTGACTACTTCATTGTCACTATGGCCAAGACAGCCACCAACAGCCACTTCACCAACAAGATCCTCTCTGTTTACAAGCAACAGATCTAGAAGGGCACCTTTCCTCGTTGACTCCCTTAGTACCTCTACTAAGAAGTTATCATCAAGGCGTTTTAGGAATCTCTTGGACCTGTTTGTATCAGCTGTGTGGTACTCCCAGTTCATGTCTGGCAAGTTGAAGTCCCCCATAAGGACAAGGGCAGCTGATCTAGAGGTACCTCTTAGTTCCTTAAAGAATAATTCATTGGTGTTGTCATCCTGGCTGGGTGGTCTATAGTGGACTCCCATAATGACATTCACTTTATTTGCTTTTCCCTTAATCCTTATCAAGAGGCTTTCAACCGTGTCATCACCAATTGCAAGCTCCATACAGTCCAGCCCCTCCATTACATACAGCCCCACCTCGCCTGCCCCGCTATCCTTTCTGAAGAGCCTATAACCATCCATCGTAACAGACCAGTCACAGAACTGTTCCCACCAGGTTTTGCTTATGCTGATGATGTCATAGCTCTGGGACTGAGCCAAGGCTTCTAGCTCCTCTTACTTGTTCCTCATGCTGCATGCATTGATGTAGAAACATTTCAAATGTGCTTCATTGTACCCAGCACCTCGTGGAACAGACTGAAGGATCTCACTAGCACACAGTCCCTCAGATTTTGGCATGCCATCCCATAGTTTATCACTGGTGGGCCTAGTTTTATCCCTTTCCCCCTTCAAAGCTAGTTTAAAGCCCTATCGATCATCCCTGCTAACTCCTGCACAGAAATCCTCTGTGGCTATTTAAGTTTACAGATTAATGTAAATGTATATATGCATCTACCCAAGTCATTGCTTAAATCCTCACTGTGCCAATCAAGATGATGCTGTCCTTAGTCTAAATCTACAAAATCCATTATGCTATATTCTTTATGAAATCTTCTAAAACAGATCCATTCTCCTAAAAGCAGCATTTCTTCACAGTGAAAATTGAGAACTATGCACATTGTCAAAGGAGGGATGAGAAAAGAATTGGTGTTACCGTATTTATTTTTGACAGTAAGATGGCTGACATTGATACAAGTGGAGGAAGAGGTAGAAGTGTAGCAACACTTCTTGAGAATTCTGGCAAAGCAATATTTGCTGAAATTTGCTAAAGGAGTAAACAATAAAATAGAAAAAAAGCAAAAGACAGACATACATGGACAAAAATAATGGCTTGGGAAGGGAAAGGGAAAGGGAAAGGGAAAGGGAAAGGGAAAGGGAAAGGGAAAAGGAAAGGGAAAAGGAAAGGGAAAAGGAAAGGGAAAAGGAAGGGAAAGGCAAGGGGCAATCAACCAATCACATTTTATTCTAGTATTCCTCCTTTGCTGCAATTCACACACCAAAAAAAAAAAAAAAACCTATTAGCATATATTTTACTCAGAAAATCAACAAACGACTGTCTTCTCAGTAAGTCAAACACGACTGTGTCTCAGGTTTGTGTCACATACCTTTGCAGATTACTACTCTTAAAAGTCCAGTGTCTCAAAAAAAACTTTCTTAAACATACAGTCTCATAGCTTGAGACTGTCTTAAATCCTTAAACAAGGCTGGTGTACCCATTTGTTAGGTCTCCCAATTTTCATGTCTACTTTATTATAAGACTGTGGAATTTAACACTAACATTTTCCCTCTGTAGCTCTACAGTTCTCCATAGAGACGTGTCCGTGTCTACTTGTTTTGATGTGAAATTAACTGAAGAGACAATATTACTCCTGACAATATTTTCTCTTTACTCTATTATCCATCACATTCGGAGCTGCAGTAACATTGTAAACTGCAGAGAGTGGTCACTCAGACACACATAATCGTACCTCTTCTATACACAGCCTGCATAAGTAACATTCTTTAACATGTATGTAAAATAAAATATTTGAATAAAGGATGAGAAATACCTAAACTGATCTGTCTTATCTGTACTGTAAGCACACGCTACATCATGTCCTAGATATTTGTCCAGAGCATGCCTGCAACATCTTGTATAAGCAGTCTTAGATGTCTACTACATTTATCCCTAAATTTTAACTTGAGTATATTTCAGAGTATAGGAAGGGGTGGGATTAATTTCCATTATTCTTCTTGTCCTTTTCCTCTTTTCCTTTTCCTTTTCCTTTTCCTTTTCAACTACTTCCTAATATAAAATGCTTGAACAGTGCAACGAGTAGATCTGTAAGACTCCTGTATCTCAGGGGAGTTGTTCAGCCAGTAGGATATATAAGCAAGCACCTTCATGTTTGCTGTCCTAAATCCATGAATCTTGAATCCCTGGGTGCACAAGTGGCCCAGTTTCAATAGAATAAGAACGTTTGAGAAGTTTTTTTAAGTTAATTCTTTCCCTCTGTTTCTTATTCAGCGTAAAGATTGATATACTGTAGGCATTTTACCCTTCACTTTTTGGTCTTTGATTACTAAAGAAGAGTCAGAGTGTAGCAACTGTTTGAGTGCTAAGGCACTGACTTGGAAGATTGAAATTCCAGTCCTTGCTCTGAAATAGACTTCCACATGTTACCCTGAGCAAGCCATAGAAGTAGTACATGCCTCAGTTCTTAACTATAAAATGGAAAGATGAAAAATCTTTAAAAACACACTACATTATATAGTATAGTACATGGCATAGTACATTACAGAATATGAAAGGCAATCATATCCTATGGCAAAGGCAGCTATATTCATACAGTAAATATAAATTAAGGCTAGTTAATCCCAGAAAGAGGAACATATTTTTCAGAGAGGTGTCACAGATTCCAATCAGCTCTAATACCAATTGAGTATAAGTCACTCGTGATCCTTCTGTTGGCATCAGTTTGATTTGGCTAAGCTCTTTCACAACCTTGTGATATTTGAGCTTCCAATACTGAAGGTATTTCAATTAATTCTAAAAGATCAGTGACATATTTTCAACAATAAATAATTCTATCTGCTTCTGGAAAACCCTTTGTTTCCAACCCTTTATTTTTTGGCATAAAACACCTGACAATCTCTATTCTCAGTACTGAATAAAATATAGAATGGAAACTAAAGCGGAATAGGAAAAAGGAAAAATGGTGATGCCAGCGAGAGTTGCAAAAATGCAGCATTGATAAAAACTGCCAGGATAAAGAGCCAGTGTGAAAGATGTGAAAAGGAAAAAAAAAAGAAAAAAGAAAAAAGAAAGAAAAAAGACTTGCTACCTGGAGTGGAAGTTGGATAGTACCTGAGTAGCTGCTAATCAAATATTCACTGTAAAGCAAAAGAAGGAAACTCACTGTAAAGAGAAAACTGAAGGCACATGGGAGAGAGAGTGAGCATGTTTGAAAGAGGAAAAAAGAACCAAAGCGGAAGAACACAGTGCATGCTAAAAGTCTTGGGGATTTGCTACATGACACATGGACTCCTGCTGAGTGAGACATTACTTTAATGCTCAGCCCCACCAGTTTTCACAGACTTCAACAAACCTTCACATCATACCATTTCACAGCCTGTCATAAGATTACTTGTTGCATCTCCTATTATTTTTTACCCTCTCTCAACTCAGCAAACCCATTTGAAGTTTTCCAGCTGCCCTGCCCCTTTGTCCATGTTTGCTTCCTTACAGTCATGTCAGTTATAATTCACTGTAAAGCTTAAAGTTTGTCAGTGTGTTACAGAGAACAGTTCTGAGCCCCACTAAGGCCTCTAATCTTTTCTAAACCAGCCCTGTTTGTCACAGGTAGAATAATACCTTGAGCTTCTCAAGCAAAGTGGTTCAGTGTATTTGAGAGGCATTAGTTTTTAGGGCACAGAAGGCATTATCATGCCAAGAGACAATGTATGCTATAGAAAAATGCCAAAATTCAGTGTGTCATTAGGTCACAAGTGTTCTTTTTTCTGAAAAGCCTGATGAATTTAGGCATATTGCTCAAGTCCTTCCTGCGCTACTCACTGCTTATCACCATCTGGTCTTGAGAAGTCCCAGCACTGCCCTGCAGCAGAAACACTATCCTGCTCTTTGTCCACCTGCAATCAAAGTAGCTGAAAATGTAAAATACAGCCCCCCCAGATGGCCAGGGCTCACAGGCTGCTGAGTGCTGCAGTGTCAGTCCAGCAGGACACCTGGGGTACAGGCTTATCTCTTACAGATAAGCCTGGGTACAGGCTTATCTCATCAGCCTTTTGCCCATCTCCAGGAGGCAGCGGACATGCTCAACACGGAGCGTGTTTAAAGTTTTTTGTCAGATTGGTCCACAATGCTCCCAATCTCGTGGGAGCCCTCTTTGTGGAAACAACAGTGTGTTTTATAATGAGTATGTTTTAATTCCTCTGAGACTTAATGACCAAGGACAAGAGGTGTAAACATTTGTACACTTTGGCGTTAAAAGTAGACTAAAATCACAGGATATAATTTTATATTTGAATTTTAAAAGTGAATTTATATTTGATTTTATATGTGATTGTATATGTGAATAGTGTTATAATTACTTGTACTGAAGATAAAAATCAGTGATGGCAACTTTATTCTTTATCTGGATATTTTTAAAAGCCTTTACAATACCACCATGAGAAGATTCTCCTCTCACATGACCTAATTCCTCTTACAGCTCTGAAAATTGCCATCTCAGGATCTAGAAGGTTGAGAGAGATGTTTTTCTGCAGATGGCATGAGAGAAAAATTAAGATATGACGTAGAGAACGATGTTAAGTAGCAGCAGACTAATGGAGAACATTTTGTCCTACTTTTGAGAAGCACATCAGGAACAGCTTGTTTTTATAGTGGATCCAAAGTATAATCACTGGCACTATATGATTGCTGTAAGCATCGTACTGCACTAATCACCACCACATTATTGTGAGTCTTGCTGAGCATTTTCTAAAAGACACATTGCATTCCTCTTTTCCAGCACTTATCTTGAAAATGAATCAGATATACCAAAAGCTCTAGACAACAAATAACGATTCAGGTGTACCTTTTAACATTCTTAAATGTTAAAACATTCTTAATAACATTCTTAATAATTTTCAGAGATTTACTGCTTTTCATTTTCACCAGTTACCAACAATCAAAACACTGGGTAAATCTATGTATGGATTTCTTCTAGGTAAATCACAATAACTAAATCACGGAAGTAAGAGATGGCTTTGATGCAAAAGCATCGTTTGAAGCACCTATGTCTAAATCGGCAGCATTTATGCATTTTTGTCATAGTAAAGGCCAAGCATTTTGAAGAACGGTTTTGTAAAACTATATTTACAAATTTCTATTCAGATATTGATCCAATATCCATACAGAGTCACTGCAAATACAAACTACTAGAAATCTATTTGAAACTTTCTTTTCCAAGCCCATAACTTTTCTTCAGTCTTGCCATCTCAATTTTAAAGAATAAAACAAAGAATCTACCAAACCAAATATTAACTGTTCATCTAATTCTCCTCCTGGCAAGAAAAGGAGAAAGAGAGAGAGAAAAAAAGTATGTAATACTTGCTAGTTGCATTACTGAGCAGTGTTCATTTAGTATTTCAAGAGTTAAAAAAAATCCAAGCTGTGCAAAATCAGTTTGCATACATCAAACAGTAATACACTGCATACCTACGACTGATGGGTTGGGGGATCATGTAGTCTGCTAAGCGCCTGGACCCACTAACTATGCACAGGCTCTTCCAAAATCTGAGAAGAAGCAAATATTTATGAAACAAATGTTTATGAATCTAATAAGTTTTTCACCCTGGAAAACCAGACATTAGGAGTGAATCCTGACTCTTCTGAAATCATTGAGAGGGCAGCCATTTGCTTTAACAGAGCAATATCTTACTGTGAATTAATTCTGGTATAAAATTACTTTTATTTCCATCAAGTGGATTTTCAAAATGGGGAGAGAAACCTGATTATTCTTTTAGCAAGTCATTCAGGGTCCCTTGTGTTCTGCCTACAGTCTTTTTTGCTATTTATGGGTTTGGACATGCAAGGAGGAGAGGTAAGGAAAGGGTTTCCTCCAGTATAAAAGCAATTTTTTCTCTTTCAACCTCCAGTGCTGTTGAGGATTTGGCACGGGATCCCCTACATGCTCAGCATTTGAGAGAAACATTGCCACAGCCTCTTGGGATTTTCTCAATACTGTTTCTAGACAATCTATATTTTGTAACGATGTCTTTTTCATCTAAACTAGATTTCCCTTAAACAACAACAACAACAAGAACAAAAATCAGAAAATATTTCTGGTTGGTTTCTTCCCTTCCCCTCTCCTTAACTGAGGAAAATATATTTCTCTGTTTCAGAAAAGTCTAAAAAATGATACTTCTCACAATGCTCCAGTACAAATCTAAAAGCATAAATAATGGCACATATCTGTATCTGTATACATCTCTCTCTCAATATATATACAACTGTGTATATATGTATTTATATTCTATATCTATAGATCTATGTGTATACATATATGTATAGATTTGTTTTCAAGCATGTAAAGACCAGGGTTTCATTTTATTGTTAAAATAACACGTATGAGCTGGAACAGCCATCAAGTTCTTCTGGCCTTTAGCCAACTGCAGGCAAAAGTTTATTTGTATCAGCAACTGCAGCAGCCTAAGTAAAGGATGCCCTTGGCGTTTGGCTTGTGTAAGTGGGGCTGTCTGTGATCACAGCCGCAATGGGGCGATCACTCTTGGCACATGATACTTCTGTGCTCTTTCCTGCGCATTCCCACAGTGCTGTGGCGTGGCACAGCTTTATAACAAGGGAGTCACTTTCCCTGCAGTCTTATGGTAAAGGCAAAGCTGTTTGTACTCCCCTAAGAAATGTTTTTCACCACTTTGAAAACACTGTCTGTGGGAAGATTGTTCCTCTGTCACATGAAGCCAGCTCTCCCACCCAAAACTGGGAGTGTTAAGGGTAAATGCTCTGTGTGTGTGGATAACACTTAGCCTCTTAAATTTTAATCGAGCTCATACATAAGTTTCTCTGCCGATGGTGTAAGTGTCGGAAATACAAAGCATGCACACTCACCTCCCAGCAAATGAAACGTGTCAGCAAATGCTGCAATCAATAACAATATAATATTCTTTCCTAAATAATGGTACAGCAGCAGAAGTGTGTAAGACAGTGATGAATTATTCAGCAGGTCTGCTTTGCTGCTACATTGCTCCTTCCATGCTTTAAGCTTTCCTATGACTGAAACACCTGGCACAGCACTCTCTGACTTCATCTTCTTCTGAATAGCTAAATCTCTTTCTTCCCTTGTACAAAAAATTAAGTTTCCTAAGTGCCTAAAGCTTTAAACAGTCTTCAATTGCAAAATTCTGTGATGTTTCGAGGTTTTTAAGTGCCTTATTTCTACCTGATGGCTTCACATGGAGATGTGCTATATATGTTAGCAGGCAGCTGCATATTAAATATTTTTTAAAGTAAATGCTTCAGACTATGGAGAATTTAATCTACTAGAGGTTGGATGACATTCTGGACAGAGTATTCATTAAAAGACACAAGACAGATGCAGTCAACTGGTTAAAATGAAAGCCTAGGTTATGAAATGCTTATTTATATTGAACAGTATGTTACTCCCACATAGCTAGATACTGTTTGGCATTAGCTAGAATACAGTACATAATAATTAAGTTTTACAAAAGCAAATGATGCAAGATATTTTCAGTAACCTAGTTCTGTAAAATGCATGTATGATTTAAGTATATGTCCTGCAGCATGTAATTAAATACAGATTATGTGACCTTCACACACTGAACAAGTGCTGTAAAAGTTAATATATACATGCAAAACTATATGGCTCACGGACTGAAGGTAATTTATGCAAGATGAACAGAAAAGAAATGAAACCTTTTTTTAACAATCTCAAAGAAAAGTTAATGCATTTTCTTTCTCTTACATTTATTTAAGCAATTCTGGAAATTATTTAAATCTTCTCTGGATACAACTCACTTGTATCCAGAGACGTTCATCTAATCTTTCATTCTGCTAGAAATGGCTCTTAACATATTTTTTGTGTTCTGCCCAACTCACCTTTAAATGCCACAAGCAATACAAATCCGTCATCTCTCTTTTGGGAAGCTGCCTGATTCTGTAACACATCTTACCACTAAGTAGTTTCTCTGGTACTCAAGCTATATTTCTCCTGCTTGATTCATGTTCTACTCTCATCACTTCGAGTTAACTCCCTCGGCCCCTACTATCTAAATGAAGGAGGTCTGATTTCTACCTGTGCCTAGATAACTGCTGTGAATGAAACAGCAAGAAATAAATACCCCTGTTCTTCAGAAGGTCACTTCAGAGATCTCCCTGCTATCATGTTATTCCTTAGCCACTTGCCACTGTCCACTGTCAGAAGTAGGTCCTTTGCTGTGACCCCATATAGCTATTTTCCTCTTCTAGGAAACATCACTAGATTGCCACTGAAATGCCTCTGCCCTCCTGGAGGAATATGATGTTTTTTAACAGGCAGCATGTAAACTCTTGAGCCATTGCATAAGAAAGTCTTGCAACAACAGTTTAATGCAACACCAAAGTGCCATGTGTCTCTCAGTGGCTGATCTACAAACCTGCATTGAAGCCATCAAACATTGTTGCTGCCAAGGAGCAGAAAGAATGCACATGGAGTAAGGTCACAAGGTTTTGACCTAGATTTCAGTCAGCAGGAGTCTGCATCAGAAAATAAAAATTGAACGTACTACAGTGCCTTTGATGAAAAGGCTACAACCCTGAGTAAATGAAGAAAATAAGGCACAACCTAGCCTTTGCAACACTCTGTGTATAACAGGAGAATGAGAACTGATTGTGCATTTGTTTGTCTGCAGCGTTCTTTGTGATAATGTATTCAGGAAAAAAAAAAAAAAAAGATCTATGTCAAACAAACTGGTGCTTGAAGCAGAGAAAATAGCTATCTGACTCATGACCACTGAAACAGAAAATCTTTGATAAACAAACCATTAAATTTTATAAGCAAAGTTTGGAAAAGTTGACTGGGAAATCTATGCAAAAATACTTATGTACAAACTATACTTTTCTACCAAAATCCTTTCTTGTTTCCCTCTGATTTCAGCAGCTAAGAAACATGACCTGTCTAGTCACCATAATTATTAGAATAGGTTGACAAAGAAGCAATTTTCTTTAAAGCAGTTTCATTAACTTTGGCAAATGGAAATTAAATGCAAGTTTTCAGAAATGCAGTTACTCTAGCAACTCCAGAACATGAATGAAAAATAAAATACATGAAATATGAATAAGTACATGAAGATCATAACCGTCCCTCTCTGTATCAAAGTGAAGGAGTAAATAGTATCAGTTCTTCTACCTAGAGAATAACTGTTTTCCATAAATCTTACATGTCCTCAGGACAAAATCAACTGTTGTTTCTGTTATATAGAGGAACATAATTTATTAAGGGAAAAAATGACAAGACCACATATAAAAATATATTGTAAACTGTTATCTGCAATTGTTCAGTGAAAAAATAAATCAGGTTTTATAATCTCAGATGACAATTCAGATCTATTAAAATTATCATTTGTTTTTATCCAAACACTTGTAATCTTAAATTATCACAACTATTACTTCAGTCCTTCACGTTCTAGTGAAATTTGTGTATTAAATAGGTCTCATAAAACAGAGTTACAACTCTCCAACTGAAAATGATACAACTATGAAATGATTTAATCTCATTTTAAAGGGCTTTTGTCTCTGGCCATACTAGCTCATTATAACTGTCCTATTTTCACTACAACATCTTCACAGAAAAGGCTTAATTTCTTTTAATTTCTTATATTATTGAATTTATTAGAAGTACTGAGTTGAAAGCTTCCCTATCTCAAATTTACCAGTGACAGTTCTTCCCATGAAACTTCTACAGAAAATTTCATTAGTAAAGATATAAATAAAGCAACAGATATTAATGTTCTAAATATTTCTTGAATACTAATGTATGGCAAGTACTGCTGATGAACGGAAACTAAACTTCAGATAATCTTCTACAGATTCTATCAAATTTCATTCCCATCCTTGACACCGGTGGATTCTGTTCAGATCAACAAGAGTTTACTTAAATAAACAAAAAGTTTGCAGGAAAAGAAGCCCTCATGTACATAGAGGAACAGATAATTTGCAATGCATCCTCCCACATGTAGGAGACCTTTTAATGGGAGCCCAGACAGACAGCATGTTGAGATGGGAATGTGTCGGCTGGGAAGCTTTGTTATGAAGGGAAAAGCCAAACAAGATATGAATTTGTATTTTTAAAACAGACGTATAAAAACAGCTGAAAACATTAAATAGAAGAAAATCATGACAAACAGTTGAAGGGAATATTCCCTAAAATGAGGAGTCTGCTCCCTTAGTGCCCTAGATTATCTGTAAGGGTTTCCAGTATAGTACAGTTTCCTGTACTTCATGCTTCTCTTTCCAGTTTCTTGGTAATTAGGCAAGACTTCCTTTGCACAGATATCACACTAAGTTGAAATATTCATCCTAATTTACCCATCTCACAAAATTATAACTTTGCTACTCAGCTTTAGGAATTATGTCATGTGTAACTCTAACATCAGCAAAGTTTTTCTCCATGCACAAAGCTTTTCTCTATGCACACTGCTGAAACACCTGTCCTAATAAAAAAAAAGAAGTAAAATATTTGTGTGTATGTGTTTTTTAATGATCCTATCTGATAGGTAACTGAATAGTTCTAAGAAGGCATGTGTTCATTTTCTGCTAAGCATGTTTGCCAGCTCAGAGGAAAAGACAACCTCCTATTTCACAGAAGATTGTGGCAATAGCTAAATTCAAACTGTTGTGTTGAGATAGTACAGTGACAAGGGCAACAGCTTCTAACCAGATTTCTAATGCCACCGAGATGGCTCATCCATTCCACACCACAATGTAGTAGCTCAGCCTCTGGAGAGTCTTTTCTTGAGATACAGATTTAGGTGATACTGTCTCTTTCTTACACCATAGTAAGTGAACTCAGCAGTCCAGAGCTGCACAGGAAACTGTTTTGTCCTAAGGTTAATTTTAAAAACAAACAAACAAAAAATGAAACAGAAAAATTCAAATTTCCCTGAGCAAATCTTTTTCCCTTGAAGCAGGAAAGAGTAAAATCTGAAAATCTGTGTAAAAACAGTGGTTTGTGCCTATATGTAGTTTGAAATATGTTCTTTCCACATGCATTAAATTCTTCTCTGCATCCTTACTCATAGCCACTTCCAGACTGTTTACAGCACATTTTTAAAAGAGACAACCGTAAATACTCTGTGTGCACCAGTTCTAAAATAGCTGTTCTCATTAAAAGAAAAGAAAAAGTTAAATCTGTTTTAAAAATAATTTTATATTTTACTACCATGTTTTCATGATAAATATGTAACAATAATTGCACATTTTATCTGATATAGTATACAAATATATTTAATGTGATTTGTTTTGCAGCAGTTCACATGACCTATATTCCTACACAGAAGCACAGTTCCTGAAATTTACACCACTATATGGAGAAGAAGCAAGGTCTATGAACATCTTTGGACGAAATTCAGCCCACTTTGAAAGATTTCAAAAGCTCTTTGTGGTTCACCTCGTAAAGCTTCTGCCTCTGGTCCACAAGACTTCTTCAGAAGTCTCCAAATAAGATGCACAATGCATGAAAAGAAAGAGATGTGATTCTTTGTATAAAGGGTTCTATTTTACAGAACCTGCACAACAATATTTTAACATAGTGTCGAGCCTTTGGGCAGTATCGCAGTACCCGCTTAGCGGATGAGGGAAAGGCTGTGGATGTTGTCTACCTAGACTTCAGTAAGGCTTTTGACACTTTTTTTCCACAGCATTCTCCTGGAGAAGCTGGCTGCTCATGGCTTGGACGTGTGTACACTTTGTTGGGTTAAAAACTGGCTGGGGGTTGGGCCTGAAGAGTCGTGGTGAATGGAGTTAAATCCAGTTGGAGACCAGTCACTAGTGGTGTCCCCCAGGGCTCAGTACTGGGGCCTGTTCTCTTCAATATCTTTACCAATGATCTGGACAAAGTGATCAAGTGCACCCTCAGTAAGTCTACAGACGACACTAAGTTGGGTGGGAGTGTTGATCTGCTGAAGGGTAGGAAGGCTCTACAGAGGGATCTGGATAGGCTGGATCAATGGGCCGAGGCCAACTCTTTTGGTTCAACACGGCTTAATGCCGGGTGCTGCACCTGGGGCACAACAGCCCCATGCAACGCTACAGGCTGGGGGAAGAGTGGCTGGAAAGCTGCCCAGCAGAAAGGGACATGGGGGTATTGGTCAGCAGTGTGCTCAGGTGGCCAAGAAGGCCAACAGCATCCTGGCTTGTATCAGAAATAGTGTGGCCAGCAGGATGAGGGAAGTGATTGTCCCTCTGTACTCGGCTCTGGTGAGGCCGCACCTCGAATGAGTTTTGGCCCCTCACTACAATAAGGACATGGAGGTGCTGGAGCATGTCCAAAGAAGGGCAACAAAGCTGGTGAAGGGTCTGGAGAACAAGTCTTATGAGGAGCAGCTGAGGGAGCTGGGGTTGTTTAGCCTGGAGAAAAGAAGTCTCAGGGGTGACCTTATCGCTTTATACAACTACCTTAAAGGAGGCTATAGCGAGGTGGAGGTTGGTCTCTTCTCCCAAGCAACAAGCAATAGGACAAGAGGAAATGGCCTCAAGTTGTGCCGGGGAGGTTTAGGTTGGATATTAGGAAAAATTTCCTCATTGAAGAAATACAAAATACTTCTGCGAAAGATAATTTTCTTGGTCTGATATTTTTGTCATATTCCTTGTTTTATGCTCCTTCTAAAGATTGTCTCATTGGTATTATTTACTTTGCCATACAAATTACTTTCTTTTTTTTTTTTCTTTTTTAATTTTCAAGAACTTTCACAGCTGACCTTCCACCTATCCATCAGTTTTGATTCTATACTGAGAGTTTGGCCTCTGTCTCTGAGCCCATGAGCCCAACTTCTGTCATCTATTTGCTTTCAAACAAATACTTCTCTGTATATGTATCAAGCCTGGTGAAACAACTAGTGGCTACCCACTTACAAAGCCAGCCCTTTCTTCTTTTTAAATTATCACTTATAATTGTATTTCACCATAAAATAACTCCTTGCTTTTCTTTGTATTCCACTGTCCCTCTGATTTTATCTAGATTTTAATCCTGTGTTATATGTAAGTGCTGGGGGCAGGACACATCTTTACAGAACCCAGTCAATGGATTCTTGGGGTTGAGGGAGAACCAACAATTTGAAAATTTATCATTCTTTTTTAAGAGTCTCATGTCTTCCTCTGCAAATGGAAAGCGTACTGCTCCTTTTGTAAAATTGTCTACCATTCCCTTTTTACCACAATTTAACACTGGAGAGCTCTGTGAGTTGTATTCAATAGGTACATAAATTTACTAAACTACACATGGAGAAAAGTTGTCCTGCTTTGTCAAATATAATGGAATAAAAGCATCCTAATTTTGGTACTTGCACTGGTGTCTCAGCAAAATGTTCTTCTTGTTCCCTGTTAGAACAATAAATATAGAACAAGGAGTTTAATGGTATTCTTTTTTAGACCAAACTGTTGGGGTGAAGTAATTGCTTTTGGTGCTCACAATATCTGTAGTTAGATGAATTTACAAGGAGGCACTTTAGCCTTAGAGTAAAATTATGAATATGTATCAGGCTCCCACATTCCATTTTTTATCTCCAGTACACAAAAATCAAATTTGGCATAACATGAAGAGAGAATAACTAACAAACTATCTCCTGAAGTAGAAAAGTAGTATTTAAAGCGACACTCTCACCCCTCTTTGCCTCTAAATAAAGGACAAGGGTCTAAAACAGTCATCTATCCCTTTTCACTCTTCTCTGTATTCTGTTCACAAGGAGACTGCCATTAGGCATAGCACTGCTAACACCATCATCTTTTATATGATACTTCTGATGACAGCTATTAATGCACCATCAATAGGAGACTTACAACACTAAACATGCATTAAGCAGCTACTACTTTCTAGCTGTCTGGAATTACTCTAAAACAATCAGGGAAACTGGCAGAAGTCCTAGTTTGCCATCACGTACAAACTAAAGCAATTTGAATTCATCTAAAGCAGCAAGGAATAACGCTTTCTTGATGATAATCGGGGAAAAATACTCTTTAAAAGCAGATTAATCTTCAGATTAATAAATTGTTTAAGATCATACATGCAGAGAGAAGATCAGTCAAACCTAAATAAATGGATGAATGTACAGCAACTGATAGTACCCTGTCAAATGAAAAAATGCAACGGAAAGAACTGCAAACTGATAAACTAAATATGGTGGACTCTCTGTGTGGATATCACTTACTGTCTGACAGTATTCGGCAAGTCTTTTACACATTATTTACAAGCCATGACAGAAGATTTATTCCCCTAGATTTTTCTTAATGTGGAATATTTGATTTAGGAATCATTTCAATACATCATGCCCCTACTTAACTTCCAGATGATATCACTTTATGGCACTGCTCTAGTACAGTAACACAGATTCAGAAAGCTGATAAAAAATGCTTATAACCATAGGGAAGGAAACAAAGAACAGGAAGAAGCACAGATAGATGAAAAGACTTGCATGTACATTTGGTGGCAAAAAAACCACCACCAACAACAACAAAAAACCAACACAATGGTAACTAACACAGAACTAAGAAATATACAGAGAGCTGCAGAACAGACATCCAAAGCCGTATCAAAGATATGTTTTTATGCAGTGTACTCACAAAGAGTACTATATTCAAACTGCATGCCAAAAATACTGAGCATAATGAGGCAACTCTTGTCAAAGTCTACTCCTAAAAATACAAGCTTGTGATATTCTAAAAAATATTATTTTCTGGATGGGTTTCTTCTTTATTTTACTTTGAATTTTTCAAAGTTGGTGAAGGGTTGTTTCCACACGTGAGACTCTTTGCTCATGTTCACGTCTGGATGCAGAGCCTAATTAGGAAAATTAAAAGACTGATACTTTCATGTGCATCAAAATACCTCTTATAAAATCCTGTCTGCATTTTATTTTCATTTGAAAAGGAAAGAGCTTATATTGTTGCTGGGAAATTAATCCCTGCTTTCACTCCTTGTTTTGGCCCCTTGAACAGAAACTTAACTTCTGAAAGGTTAATTTTTACTATAATTGCTATAAAGAGGCTGCCCTGTAAAAGAAGCTTGTTTCCTAGTCAGACAATGGCTTTATCAGAGAGCTTACTGTCCAGCCATTGAAATGTTCATGTCAATGTCAAGTTGAAATACCATCATACTCATGCCAAGTTAACGAGAAAGAGTGTTCAGGCACTTACTGGAGCTGTGTCTTACTTTTCTCTCTTTTACAAGCTGTTTGTGAGCCAGCTTTGCGTTTGATACAAGCCAAAATTGTTGGGAGACAAAATGTGTGACAGCTTTGTGGCTGTATAAGGAAAAGAACTGCAAGTAACCATTTCTAATTCCTGCTGGAGAGCAGGCAAATCTGCAGAGGAGGATCTTTCAGAGCTGGAACTTTCATAACCACCGTCAGTCACACCACAGTGTGCATTCTCTTCCCTTTACCAACCAGTAAGGCTGACAGCTTTTGTCAGACTTTAAGAAAGTCAGCTTTGTTGTTGTCACACTCCCTCCATTGTAAGCTGGGCAAGGGACAGAGAGAACTGGGGCATTTGGTGGTGCAGTCTTTCCCAGTTCAGAAGTGGAGACCTTGCAGCGACGGTCCAGCAGTAGATCTGTCCTCTTATCCATAGAGATATAATGGCAATATGCCACTAAATCGATTTTGGAAACACAGCTATTGTTTTAGTGGCAAGGTGCTGTTTTTGTAGGCTCAGGTGTTTTAGGGGAGTACTGGGGGATGAGTGTCCTTTTGACACTTCTAGAATGGGAAAAATCCTAATTTGCTATGCATGAGCCCAGTGCAAGGCCATTGCTCCCAGGTGCTATTATCTGCAGATACTGCAGTAATTTTGACTTTGCATGAGCCAACCCATGCCATCTTACAAAATCAGTCTACAGAATGATAAATTACCTTCCTCCATACTGAACTGGATCCAAGACGGAGCAGACTGCACAGGAAATTATCGCTCTTTTTAAAAAATCTGTCCAAAGTGCATTTTTAGGATGATGTCAACTAAGAGATACTACATTATCTGAAGAATATCTCAGAGACACAGCAGGACTTGAATTGCTCCTACTTTTCATCCAAGAGCTCTGGTCATAAAATTTTCAATGCTAAAGAGTTATTTGGGTGCTCAGATGGACACAGGTATGACAGTACAAGCGATGCAATAAGCTGTTTCTTCTGTATGTTGTATAAGGTAAACAGAGAGATAGTTTTGTTGTTGTTGTTGTTGTTTTTTAAATAAGATGACATCAGCTAGTTCTAGATTTTTGGTGAGATTCCTCTGAAAAAATATATACTCTTCATCTTCTATCATCACAAACAAACAAACAAACAACAAAAAAGTGTCTTTTAAACAACTTTTAAAGTAAAAACTGAGAGGACAAAAGTTCCCTTTTTCATAAATAATCAAGAATCTATTACACCAGTGGTCATCTAGGCTTAAAAAGAGAGAGAAAAAAATCATTTACTAGGAATCTCTGATATTTATTACACAGAGAAGAAAAGTAATGTTTTTCAGTCATGTTCATCTCAGACGTTGCCAACATTTGTTTACAAGGACTATGATGCCCAGGAGCAAAGTACTCAGAGTGGAGAGTCTAACCATTTGTATTTCAGAGAGTATGCTTAGCCCTGTCGTCCTTCTTACTGAGGGACTCCTGGAAAGATCTGGAGAAAAAAAAATGAGTAAGTCACTTGCCCTGGACAAAGCATGGGACACTGAACTCATATGTTTCTAACATATTCAGTATTAACACATAAAAAATTTCATCCACACTTGGAAAGCAATGCTGCAATGCTTAGATGAATCTTGAATGAGCTGTAAAACTATTTTTCACATTGTATGTTTTAAAAATTGAAATTGCTTTCTTAAATAAAGGGAGGTTTACTTTTTCAACCTGAACTAAAAGTTCAATTCAAGAGAAACTGCCCTGCTATGGTGGAAAATATTAAATGAAGAATGATTTTTCTTATTTTTTTCCTTTAGAAAAAGTCTTTTCTGGTAAAAAAAATAATAAAAAAAAAGACAAATCTTTGTGGAATAAAAATGGGCAGAACAAACAACTTGCATGCAATTTGCACAATAAAGACTTGCTCTACTAGACTGAAAAAATAAAGCAATCAGCTTTAAGAAAGAATTCTTTCTTACCAATTAGACAGATAATTTTCAACCCCAGAGAATTAATTTGCCCCAAACTGTATTGCATGGCTGTCATCAGCCAACACCACTTTTCAGTAAATTCAGAGGAGTTTCATCATGTTTAATATAGACATTCCTCTGTTTTCTTCTGAAAAGGTGTTAGGTACTCCTAAGTCTATAATTTATATGAAGTGATGGTCTTTTCATTACACATAGCTAATTTCTGTTCACTGTTAAAGCACAGCTAAAATGATTCATTTTACTGGAAATGTATGTATGCACCCAAATATACATTCAACTTACACATTGACAAAAATAGCACTTATTCATTCATTAGCATGTATTCTGAGCATCAGAAGAAGTAAAGGATGCTCCAGTGTCAAATGACACAACTGGAAGCACATATGGTGCATTGTACTGTGGCTAAGATACACACCCAGTTCAGACTTCCAGATCATGTTTTCGTACAAGTCTGTGAATGAATAACAGTGTAAAGTTGGTGGTCTGTTGGTAGAAGAACTCATTCTAATATGATTTAAGAGAAGAAAGGATATTTCATAGGAATCTGACACTCCAAGGGGCTATGATTCACTTAGATTGCTGTCTACATGGCACAGTGCACTGGAAGTAACAAGGAAAGAAGAGGGATGCTGTTGTTCTAACACTCCATGTACTAAACGTGACCTATATGTCCTTTAGTTTAAAGTTCAGATTTCAGGTAAACTCTGAATGTCAGATTACTACGTGCATTTGTGATAATCATTCCTTTTGCTCCCAGGATCCTACTTCCCCTGAGCACCTCATAAAAATATTTGCCCTGTATCACCCTTTCATTTTATTCAGCAAAGATCCATTGAAAATATATCTGTATCACAGCTGCACTCCAATGTCAGCCAAAAAAAAAAATGTACAAAAAGTTCTGCAGAGCTGCAACTCACTGCACTGAGCTGAACAAAAGCTTTCTTCCTGAAGAACTGCAAAGGCTCTACTTCTGACAAAAGCTTGCTTTCTTTCCCAGCTCTTTAGGATTCAACATCATGACTTCAGGGATAGCTGTAGACATGAGGAGGTTATGTGGAGATTTCTGAGATCTGAGATTCAGTTCCTGTTATATTTCAAAAATCATTGTGCTATCTTTCTATGATACTTTTATTTTCAAGTAGAGACGCCAGACTGCTGAGATAAACCTTTCTGGACACAGTAGCAACTGGCGTGTTGCTGTGGGATTGTGTTCATCAAATTCACTATCACTTCCATTATAGAGTCATAAATTAGTTTCAGGTATTATACAGATGCAAATTTAAACATGGGTTTAACACCGACCATCATTTGATCTGGCCTCTGCAAATACTGTGGGCCCATTCCTGACAAGTGCTGCTGCTAGTTTTCTAGCCAAAATCTAAGCACTGTTTAAATGAAGTTAGCTGCCGGTGTATACCAACCCTTTCCTGAAAGATGAATGGCCAGTTTCTCACTCATAACCCTTTAAGAGATGTATTAAACTGTTACTTCCTAGTAATATGTGAGAAGTTCCTTCCTTGATCTTTTTAGTAAACACAGTAGGAAGAATCTCCTGTTATTTTCAACACCAGTAAGTGCTAGTTAGGGAGGATTTCTTTTGCTTCAGTGTAAACACTGGGAATATTCCTCACTGTAATGTTGATTCATGCAAAAGAATAAACCGATCATATCTACTTGTTCTTTTTCAGCACCTTAAGTAATAGAAAGCAAAATAACTCAAAAAACTTGTTCATTCTAAACTTGTGTCAAGAAGCTAAACTATACTAGCTGCAATTTTAATCACAGAATATACTCGCATTTGTCTGATTTTATGAGACACATGAAGTATAGGGCCTATTTGAAAGAAAAAAGGTCATAAAAATGGCTCATAAGAAACTGAGTATTGTCCAAAGGTAGCAAGCTGGCTCAGGTTTTCATAGAATTATTTGGAGGGAACAATATTGAGCTCTCATAGTAGAAAAGAAATACACAAGGCAGAAATGGAGTTCTGTTGTAAAGATTAATGTGGTGCAAATAAAAGACTATTAGATTAAGCAAATCTATCTTAGCCTCTTCTCATAAATAGACTCACATTTACTCTTAACATCCAGTTTTCATTCCCATTGTAACAATTTCAAAGTTAAAAAATGCAGTTCATAATTTTCAGCACTAAAGACAGAGGAGTTATTCTTCAAATCTGTTAGTGTGGAATCAGACTTCAAACAGCTCACATTTAGCATGTATTGTATTTTCTCCCACCGAGTTCATAACATTAGGTCAATTTATTTTCTGAAGTACACATGATCTGTTGAAGCGTCCTGCAAGTATTTCCACCACATTACAAAAATGCCAAGGAGAGCATTTGTGTGTGTAACTGAAGTCTTTCATATATGACTTCTGTTTTGTATCCTAACAACTACCAGGAGAGCATAACCCATTCCTTATCTTGTGAGAATGCCAGTGAAGTGCGATTACAGCTGGCGAATTGCTGGTAACAACCCTGACACAGAATCTCTGGGGAAAGGATGCACATGCAGATTTAGCTCAAGTAGTGAGATCAAGGGTAAGACAGCCTTCCCTAACAGCATAACGCTGCCCATAACTCATATGGCCATGGCTGGCAAAAGGTACCTCCAAGCTCTGTAGCTATAACTACTACAGCAGTGCAAAGGAAGCTTTGCTTTCCAATGAAGCCAGAATAGCTTTTCTTAGTTCCCAATGACAGTCTAGCTTCGAATAAACTGTAAGATATTTTCTGAGATGTTTGAAGTATTTAAATTCTTACTCACCAAGCTTTGTGCTTTCATTAGGAACATTGATACAATACCAGACATATGAAACAATTTGTCATACTCATCTAAAATTTGGACATTATATTTACCATTCCATTATTGAGTTTTCAGCTGGAAAATTACAAGACTACTAGTTTAAGCACAGTCATACTCTTTTGAAGAAGGAAAGGATGTTTAAAGTATTCTGGGCAAGTTATTTCTATGAGGTAAAAGAGATTTAAAAAAAAAAAAACAACTTTAAATAATACCAAACATGAAAGGAAACCAAATGTTAAAATTAAACTGTCATTGGAAGACTGCCTTTTAAGTTCACTGTCTTCGTTAAAGAGGTCCAAAGGCAGAAATAAGTATACATAATTCACAGTTGACAATATAGAACTTTATTTTTAAGAAAGATTTATTTTTGGTCTCCATAAAAAAATCATATTCTATCCACGACAAATCTAATAAGCATGCAGTAAAATTTCACAAAAACACGTACAATGATTTTCTCCAGCTCCAAATTATTGAGTTAGCTATAATGTTCTGTGTTTGGGAAAGTTATAAGTGATTTATGGAAGGGCAATATCTAATTAGTACCTGAAGTTGTACTGGGCTGCTGATTCTAATTAATAACATTTCCTAAGTGTGTTCAAAGTCATTTAAGTAAAATAAAAGCCTTCAGAAAAGCATTGGAGCATTTAATGCCTAGATACAGTACTGATAAGCCAGCTATAAAAGCCAAAAATAGGTTAGACAGATTAGACTGGCAGATAAAACAGAGAGAAAGAAACCATAGGCAAATAAAATACAGTCAGGTATGAAAGACAGACAAATACACTTGAAAAGAAATAAATACAGAGAGACAAAAAGATAATTTGATTTGAGGAAAAGCTTGTGGTTGGTTATAAAGACATTGTATGTTGGAGTTTTAAATATCATGCATACTATAAAGGGTAATGTATCCATACAGCATAGCTGCTGTAGATTAAACATCTTTATTGCTTTTTTAACTTTTTTTTTTTTTTTTTTTTTTTTTTTTTTTAGCAAAAACAGTTAACATTTTGTGGGTACCTTCCAACTCAGGGTATTCTGATTCTATGATATTCTGTGATTCTTTAGGGGAATGTGTTATGATATATATGTGTTATACTGAACCAACTCCTCTGATCAAATGTATCAAATCCAAATAATCCAATCCTGCAAAAAAATATTAGTACACTACAATGTTAGCATTCTTAGTCAGTGGAGCACAGTAAGGAACTGTACATCATCATGTGCTGCTAAGAACGTCGAATGACTTGTGACACCCTATTCCTTGCCTCTTTACAACCAGATATTTATAGCTGAGCTCCGTATTTAACTATAGACAACTAGGGTTAGATAAGATGAACCCCACTCTGAACTTATTCTTGTCTTGCAGTTGGTAGAATCTCCAAGTAGAATTTCACTTTCTTACGTGAATTACATAGTAGAGAAAAAAGCACATATATTATACACACAAAACTTGGTAATCTAAAACAACAAAAGGCCAAGCTGGAGCTGCAGTATCCATGAGATCATATGATCATATGCATGTTTTTTTCCTCTGCCTTTGCACACTGCAGTGATCAAGGTGTTGCAGGGGAGCAAGGAGATAGTTTATTTACCCTGCTGGGCATCAGTGGAGGATGATAATAACCCACTGAAACTGCCGAGTGACTAAAGAGAAGTGAATTACACCTTTCTGAAGAGCGACACAGCATGTGTCACCCAGCTTTTTGGGATATTCAAGACGTGCCACTCCCAAGGAACGTGCCGGAAGGCCAAACACTAGCAGTCACTGCAAAATCAGTGGTGATCTTCGGGTACAAAGGAAGGGGAGCTCCAGAAGGGCTTGGGTATTTTTTTTTTCTTTTTTTTTCTTTTCTTTTCTTTTTTTGCATTTGTGAAGTGGCCTGAACACTGACAAACACTTGTGAAAGTGGTGAGTGATGGATATGGACCCACAATGGGCCCCAGTTGTCCCCTAGGCTGCAGACCTGGCCTGCTTTAACCCCTGACAAGATTCTCCTGGGGCCAGCCGCCTGATGAGCTCAGTGTAAACTAATGAAAATCTGGTGGAGTCTGAGCAAGTGGAGAATCCTTTGCTCTGCCAGGCATAAAGGCGTAAGTGAGGGAGAGGTGACTAAAGTTCCCACTTGATGACAAGCAGCTCTAACTTTTAACATTCTTATGCATCTCTAATGGCCATTCCTCCTGCATAAGCTACAACCAGAGTGGATCTGTGTAAATATCCTCCCCTCCCCTCTGCTGCGCTGGGCCTCTCGCTGATCCCCCACCAGCAGCTGTGGCTCAGGAGGCAAACAGTGGTCATGCTGTTCTGTGCACAATGACAGGCAAATAAAAGAACAAACAAGCTTGGGAGATTTAAAATCCAGAGCTCAGGGACTTCTCTGAGTTTCACTGCGCTGCTGGGATCCTCCCACTAACTATAAGAGTTGTTTTCTTCAATAAATGAAGCTGATAATAAACATCTCTCCTCGTGTCTCTCCAGAGCCCTTGGGGAACTCTGCAGTGGCAGAGCGTAGAAATTTGCAGAAAGGTGTCCTCTGATGGATTTGACTTACATGGCTTCAACTATTATAAACTGCCAAGAAACAGGAAATAGGATGTCTCATGACAGCCGTGGACTCTAGCCATTAAAAATCATTGTATCAAATACATATCTGAGCTTTATTTCAAAGAAGTGCTTGATTCTATCAAACTATATTTGAACCATAAAGTTTTATTTATAAGGCCTTTTTGCCTTTCATACCTCTCTCTGTTGACACTGACACAGCATCCTCAATTCAAAGATCCTCTCCCTAAGAGCATGAAAAAAAGCTTGTGCATTAATTAGCAAATTTAGATTTCAAAAAGCATTTTCTCACAGAATAATAATGTTGGAATACATCAAGTTGCAAATATAAAGATATTTCTAAACTTGAAAAGGGTAAGGCCAGGTGGTAACTGGACCTTACATCTGCATGGTCAGAATAAGTGAATACAGTAAGATGGAGGACAGGTCCTAAGTGTTTGCTCTCAGCAGGTTATTACCATATGTATTATACATATAGAACCGTACAAACTGTCGTAAATGTACTCACAAGAACCAAGATGTAAGTGATTTATAATCTGTAAGCAGCCCAACATTCAAGGTTTGACCAGTTCTTGCGCTTCCCTCTCATAAGGATCTATCTGCCCAAACAGTCTAAAATTCATGCAAATCTCCTTTAATGACGAATAGCAAGTTTTTGCTACTATTAGAATTACACATCATTTAAAAGTGAGCTGAATTTCTGTTCTATCTTATGCTTCATCAGCAGAATGATTTATCTAAATCTGAACTGCTGAGTTCTTATTAGGAAGCTAAATGTGAAAGTCAAACGTGGATTTTCAGATTGCATTCACAGAGCTGGCAATTAGAAAAGCCATCTTTGGCTTCCTACCTACTCAGATAGAAAAGTCATTGACAGCAGGTATAGAACTTTATAGGCATTTCAGAGTCATTTTTGTGATCAGATTTCCAACAATCTTCTCTCTTTGAAATACTTGCAAGCCACTTGGAGTGATGGAAATGGAAACCAATATCAAGAAGGATGTAAAATACATCCAACACAGCAATTCTAATGCTTAGTTTCAAAGATATGTTAGCTCTTTGTGCACTTATCAGCTCAATGCCCCACAAAGTTAGTAATTCTGGTGTAGTTCGTTATATCTGATTGCAATGTGTAATTTGGATTGGACATGGAGCCCACAAACTCTATGAGTATTACAGCTCCCACAATGATCATTCAAAAAATCTCTATTATTATCAATGGAAACATGATAGTTGGTTGCTTTGTTTTGCAAACAAACAAACAATACCAAACAAATGTGTTTTTAAAATCTTCAGTATTTATATGACAGAGATAATGTACAACAAAAACTGCAATGTCATTGAGATGAGCTGGAACCTTACGGGAGGAAGTCACACAAAACTATGTAATGACTTTCTGAAGCAAACAGGTAGGTAAATTACTTACCTGAAACAGGAAAATTTAAGCCATACCAAATATATCATCTTACTTAAATCATAAAATACATGCAAGCACTCACACAGATTTTGAGTGTGTTCTATGCAAGATTACTAAATATAAGGATATATAATGTGAAAATAGGACAGGAATTACAGATTTTCTACATATTTAGTCATTTTGCCTGTAATTTTGTAACAATGTATCCTATGTTTATATACTGTGAAAGGACAAGAACAGCCAAATTTACCTTGGTACAGTTTTATTAACTTCAGCAGATTTTTCAGTGATGGAAAAAGTAGGCCTTATGTCTTTCATTATTATTGATTATATTATAGTGTTATACATATCACTTCATTTAGCACTGGCAGTGTGGTTAACATTTTAATCAAGGAAGAACTATATCTTCACAGAGAATGGTATGACTGTCCAATAACAAATTTGAAGTGCTGGTAGGTTTTTAGTTTGTATACATGCTTGTACTTGAGTCTGATCTTTGGCCCGTACAACGTATCATAGAAGAATGAGGTAAAGACAAATGTTAGTCTGTCTGGTGTCAGTAACTGCATGCACTACTAAAAAATTACTACAGCTTTGATCCTTCCCTGTGCCTTGGGAGGACACAGGAGGTGATGAGAAAAAAGTTCCTGGTCCCTTATTCTCAGCCTCAGCCCCCTACCCAGTGCTTACCAGGCAGCTCAAATTCATGTCACAGAGGGCTTTTCATGAGCCCAGAACAAATGGATGCCCCTAGTGTTTGTTCTTCCCACTTCTGATCTTCTCCTACACACAGCATATCCTAAGGACACTGCTGTCACACTTTGAGTTGGAGGGAATTGCTTGTAAGTCTTCTGCTGTTTGTGAATAGCATATCAGTTATCACACCTGTTAATCTTTAGAAGTATTCCATGTGTATTGTTATCAAAAAATATTTTTATTAATAATTGATAAGTTACATTAAGTAGGAAGGGGTAAGGCTAGATTCTATTGCTGTTGGTATGGCTGTTGCTTTTACTTTTTTGTTTGTTTTCATTGTGCCTTTGATAATCTTCTGTGTTTCAAGCCCAATCTTCTCTGATTTCCATTTCAATGGTAGCACTTCTGATAATCATATGATACAATATGGACTGCAGATAGCTTTTAGTTTACAATTTTCTGCCAGCTGCATCTTCTTAGTTTTGTTTACCACCTGACATACTAAAAACTTTTTTTCTTTTGTTTCCTGAGTTACTTCCCAAGTGGGAACTTGATCTCGAAACACATGCACACAACTTTCTTTAATTCATTAAATGTGATTATCTGTAGAATTGGTGCCAATGCTGTAAAATGTTCTGCAAATGCAGAGAGCAAGGCACATGGGATCTGACTTTGACAGTAAGTTCTTGAAGTTATTGTGTATATGAACAGAGTCTGTAATCAAATAATAAATTGGACAATCACAATAATGGATAACGGTGTATTTCATCTCTTCTAATGATGAATTAAGCGATAACTAAAATGAATATTCCTTTTACATTTTAGCATATATTCTCCTGAAAATTTGAAATAATTTCTCTTTTGATGCTTTTTATAAAGCTTCTATACTCCTTGCATTTCTTTCTACAATCTTGATCATCCCTCTTTTCATATACTACTCAAAAATGTCATCTCAAGATAACCTTTTGTTTGACCTTTCAGTAGATAAATATCCTCTGAGGAAATCAAACTTATATTTTCCAATTTCCAAATTTCAAATCATCAAGAGCAGGAAATATATGAAGAAATATTGTGCTGGTTTTGTTCTTGAACTAAAAACCACCAAATTACCATTTGACCCATTTTAATAATTTAAAACTATTTTTCTTTTAATCTCAAAAATGTCAATTAAACACTGTCAATTATAATGATGCCAAATGACATATCCTAGTTCCTTTGATGACAATGATTAGTTTATAAATGCAGACCCATTTTTATGCATTTATTAATAATATCCTTTAAAAATGAATAAACAAAGGAATAGATCTAGTACTTCCAAATATCAAAGGTGAAGTTGCATCCTGGTATCAATACTGTCACTAAGAAAATCTGAAAAAAAAAATATATCGGGCCCATACGACTAGACCAAACAGGTCTGGTCCTGCTTCATTCCTTATTTTAATGGTTGGAAAATACAGAATGCTACTTAAATTAGTACCTTTATACCAGTGAAAATTATAAAAGTCTGGGGAGGCTCTTAGTCTTCTAAAAACCTACCTGGAAAAAGGGGTAAAAAGGCTGAAAGTAGCCAAACTGATTTAGAAATAGTCCCAACTTAGACAAAATAAGAAAGTCATCTGCATGCTTAAAAGCTGACTCTTGGGAGAACACAAAGGGAATCCTATGCTAAAGCTCACTGGTGTCTCTTCCCATCTCCTCTATTCCAACTTACTTCAAAGCTATTCTTCATATGCAACACCTCTGAACTGAAATTCTCTAACTTCAGTATTTTCCATAGGATTAACTGCTTTCACGTCATTGGAAAACCTTATAAATATTACTCTGTGATATTTCTAGCTGTATACAAATGAGACAAGTTTCTTCCAAAGCCCACTAAAATTTCTTGGAGTCTTCCCTTGTCTTTGCTCTGGATCTGGCCAAATGTGAAGAAAACAAGCTAGATAACTAGAGTTGCTTGGCAACAGTAGATGGTTAAATAAAATAAATAAATAAATAAATAAAAGTATAGATGTACTTTCTGTTGAATGCAGTTCAATACTCTCCTGTCAAAGAAAAATTATAACGGAACATAACTTCCCAGTGGGAAGACTGCAGAAGTGAGACTTAGGACAAAAGGTATGGGGGGAAAAGCAAGCAAACAAATGAGTGATTTTTATTTGCTGTTGGGCTAATTCTTAAAATATTTTGGCTTGATTTCCAGAACATCTGTAGAGCAGGACATTTTCTGACAAATGGCATAGGATTGTAGTGACATCTCAAACAATTATAAAAAATGAAAGAAGACTTCTGTATCACACATGAAACTATGACAAATAAAGACTGGATGTGAGTAGGACTTTTTGAAAGATCCCAACCTAAATGTCACTCATCGCTGAGATCATGGTGGTCTTATGTCAGAAGAATCTTCTGCTATCAAGATTTGTGTCTTGGCTTAGCTGGGGCCATTAGCAACAATGAGGAAAAACAAAAACAAACAAACAAACAAAAAACAGTTCCAATGTTTAGTAACCTCTTTTGGTCAATCAAGGAGCAAAAGTGGACTTTCTGCATAACAGCATCCACACCTCTTCATCGGGCCAATCTGGGACTGGTAAAGAAAATGAGGTACATCAGACAGTACCACTGAACTAAATTAGTATCAATGAAATAGCACACACTGAGCAAGTTCAAGTTTCCCAGATGGAGGGAGTCACACACATGCATACAATGACAAAAAAAAAAAAGAAGTGTTCTATGCATTTAAAGTATTTAATGACACCAGCTGATTCTTGACAAGACCTTGCATTGCAATTTCCTCACTGAATATTGCTTTAAAAAAATGCAAATATTTTGATGGAAAACATTTCCAATTTCAAAGTTTGCAGTGCATGGCTGCACTATATTTTGTGACAAACTGTATGATGACTCCAACCAAGGCTGTCCCCTTGACATGACTAATAATGCACTAAAACTCACAGTGTTTTCATTTCATTTCTCTCTTTGAGTTTATCTGCACCTTGAAAGTCAGGATGTCAAATCAGGAAAACTATTCACAGTGACCCATACATCAGGTTAGTACATCGCTCCTTCTTTCTTATTTGTAGAGTGTAAAAACTTCTGATAAACAACTTAAATTGATTTTCAGTTAATGCGCATCTAGCAGATACTATTCTCAGCAAGAACTCTTTGTCCTAAACCCAGACTGAAGCCAGGCACAAATGTTTTTTTCAAATTGAGTACTGATGAACCTTCACTGAACTAGTGAAAACTTCAGAAATGCTGGTCTTAACACTTTTGATCCTTAACTCCCTCAAACGTAGAATGAGAAATGGTTTAATATTTGGAAAGCATTTTGAAATCCTGACAGAAAAGAAAGTATGGACAGTATCCAGAACCTTTTTTTAGAAAAGTGCAGCTACAGCCCTATAACTACTGTCATTTCTAAGATAAGGGTGATTCAGACGGCCCTCCCAAGCTGTAATACTGAGCTTCCTGTGTAATCAAGGAACTGCACAGTCAGACTTGGAAAGACATTTAAGAGACTACACTCCAATGATTTTAATGGGGCACAGACTCCTAAATACTTCTGTGGGTAAGACCTATAGTGCAGAGTCTGCCTAACCTTAGATATTACTAACTCTTCCCATTGACTTTATAGGCAACCCTGGGGAGTAGGATGTCTGAAAGCTTACTGCTGTTTTAAAAATAAAGCAGGTATGTAAAAGTGGATGCTCTCACTTTTGCTTCAGTGATTTTGATAAGAGAAAAAAGAAAGTAGTCTGGCTCCAACCTTCATTATGATTTTATATAAATTATTTTAAGTAAGGATTCTTACCCTCTGGTGCTCAAGTATTCTAAAGTTCAATTATTTGTTAAAGTTAGTTTAGCAAGCTTCTAAAGAATTCACAAGCAAACTTCATATTGCCTTGTACATCCACACTGAAAGCATGTGCATCTGTGTTCCACTATCTGGAACCCACCTTTAATTACTTTATAGTGTTCTTCTTTTTCCATTTACTTAACCATAGATGCATTATAGAAACAGTAAATTATCTCTCATTAGGAAAATAAATAAATAAATAAATCATACTGGAGAATTACTTATTTAGATAAGATTTGTACATAACCTGCAGGCTGACTGTCTGTTTAGTTGTTATGAAATGTTATTCAAAAGTCTATAAAAAGGACTACCTATAGTACTGTCTCAAGAAAAATCTAAAGAGGTT
>VXAL01019843.1:26211-36317 GCA_013399475.1 Chauna torquata | reverse complement strand
CCTCTCAACAACTTACCAAAGGTGCCTGGGGACGTTCCTCCCGACTNCGTTCCTCCCGACTGAAAGCCAGCCAGTGTTACACCCATCTACAAAAAGAGCATGAGGCAAGACCCAGGAAACTACAGACCTGTTAGTCTAACCTCAGTCCCTGGAAAAGTTACGGAGAAGATTATCCTGGGGGTTATTGAAAGTCAGTTAAAGAACAAAGCTATTATCAGGCATAGTCAACATGGGTTCATCAAGGGATAAGCCCCTGTGATGAAATGACTAGTCTGATAGATGAAGGGAGAACAGTGGATATTGCCTACCTAAAGCCTTTGACACTGTCCCTCATAAGATCCTCATAGACAAGCTTTTGATGTATGGGCTGGATGGTCAGACGGTAATGTGGACTGAAAACTGTCAGAATGGCTGAGCCCAGAGGGCAGTGATCTGTGGTGTGAAGTCTAGTTGGAAGCTAGTAACTAGCAGTGAACTCCAGAGGTCAATGCAGGGTCCAGTCCTGTTTAACATCTTCTTTAATACTCTTGATGATGGTGCAAAGTGTACCCTCAGCAAGATTCCTGATAATAAAAAGCTGGGAGGAATGGCTGATACCCTATAGGTTTGTGCTGCCATCTAGGGGGAATAGGTTGGACATATGGGCTGACAGGAGCCTCATGAAGTTCAAGAAGAGGAAGTGCAAAGTCCTGTGCCTGTCTGGGGAGGAGCAACGCCATGCACCTGTGCACCATGCTGGGGGCCTCACAGCTGGAAAGCAGCTAGGTGGAAAAGCACCTTGAATGGAAGGTGTAAAGAAGACAGAGACAGGCTCTTTTCAGTGGCACCCAGTGACAAGACAAGAGACAATGGACACATACTGAAACACAGGAGGTTCCACCTGAACATCAGGAAACATGTCTTCACTCTGAGGGTCAATGAGCACCGGCACAGGTTGCCCAGAGAGGTTGTGGAGTCTCCATCCTCAGAGATACTCAAAGGCCTAGGACATTATCCTGGGTAACAGCTCTAGGTAGCCCTGCTTTGAGCAGGGGGGTTGGACATAAAGACCTCCAGAGGTCCCTTCCTACCTCAACCATTCTGTGATTCTGTGAAACTATCAAATCCCTCTTGTTCCTTAGTGACAGTACTGAATAAATCTATTATTTTCACTTGTATGATTTTAGTGTTCAGTATTTTGTTCACAGCCTAGGAAATCTTTTAAGCAATAAGGGCTTAGCACACCAGGAAATCACAACTGCCTGAGGTATCTCAAGTTGGGTACATAAAACTAAAGCATCAAAAATAACTTGTTACTTTGAACTGTAAAACTTGATATTATTGAATTAGGAAATGTCTGCCCCAATGAAAAATACTTTCCAGAGCGAAGTTGCTGTTGGTGAGAAATTTTTGAAGTAAAAGCCTCCTCCATCTATGTAAAATTTGAAATTATTTACCCACTTCAGTGAAAACTCTAAGTATATAGTATGAAAGCCTGCATACATCAAAAAGCCAAGCAATTAATCAAGCCTATTACTAACTCTTCAAGCCATCCCAGCTGTATGTGAAGGAGGTGTGAAAAATTAAAGTTCAGTGATCTAAAAAAAAATACTCCAGCTTTATTCCTTTCTTTGTAAGTTCAGAGTAGTTGTGGAGGAATCACAGTAGTATTCACTCTGTCGGTGATTTTTGAAATGGGCTTTTCTGATCTAAACCCAAATTGCATTCCAAAATTAAAACACAGGTTGGATTTGGCATTTTCTGTGCCAAGAATTTTCTGAATCAGACATACCAAGTAAGTTCCAGAAATTTTCTGAGTCACTTATGTTTGTAGTATTTTTTATAATTAAAGGTTTTGAGCGACTTAGTTCTAAGCAGCTGCAGTAGACTAACTAGCAGGTGTTCATGCCTCCACTTGAATTAGTTTCTGTCCTACTGTGATACCTATCTGGACTGGAGCAAAAATAGCATCTTAGTGAACTCAGGATGGATCACAATCATCTGTGATCCGTCTGCCAGAGAATGTGTAATCTCATTTCAATCAATGCATTGGTCTGTATAGTATGAAAAGAAGAAACCAGAGATGTCTGAAAGCAGCAAAAATGTCCGTGCTTACCTGTGGGAACTAGATGGATTATCTTGAAGTATCCTGTTGTTTCTGTTTAAGTATATACAGATGCAAAGTTCTGTAGACTTAACTGACTTAATCTGTTCTTTTGTGTAGATTAAATACAAATGAGTCTTAAAGAAGAATATGAAAGAGAGAAAGCCTTTTGCATTAAAGCAGGAGGGTATTCCAGCTGTGAAGGACAGTTTTGGAAAACACCTCAAAGATTAGGGGAAAAGTAGATAAAATAGCAATAGAAACAAAATCCTGAAATGCAAGAAACCAATAAAGCATCAATGGCAGAGGTAATGAAGTGAAGACAAACACTTGTAGTACAGAGTAGCAAGAATGGATGAAACAGAAGGGTAAGTGGAAAGAAGGCAAAGAGCACTATGAAGTGTGTTCTGTAAGCAAGAACATAAAAGGCACTGCACTGATCTTCAGACTGAGTATGAGTACTGAAGGATGAAGAGAGAGGAAAAACAGAAGAGTATTCAGACAGGAGAAGGAAACAAAAAATTAAGAGCAAAGGTGAGAGCTGGAGGAGTAGAACAATAAAATCATAAGGCTACATGTGAGAGAAAAAAATAAGTGAAGCACATGAAAGTGAAGACAAAAGTTCAGGAGAGAAAACAATAAACAGAGAAACAAAAGGGAATAAGAACCAGGCGTGGAGATGAATGTGAAAAGAAAAGAAGATACAATTCCTTTTGATAAAATAGAAAAAAAAGAATATGCAAAGATGTTGACTATGACCTTTAGATCATCTATTATTGCATTTAGTTTTTTTCACCTTTCCATCCAGAAGGAAAGTCTCTGATAGTTTCTTTTGCTTGAAGTCTAGTACCTCTGAGGTATCAGATGACTTTTGATAGAGTTTGGTAAAGATGTTTCACATCCTTCTCTTTGATTTCTGTTCTTCCTCAGCAAATTGATTGACCTAGTTAGTAAAGAGGAATTTGGCGTTACTGACTGAGCTTCCCATTTTCTCTTTCTTCAATCAGATTGGCTCTTTCCCTCTTCTACTGATGAAACTGCTAATCATCGAAGTCTTTCTCTGAGCACAAACACTTCATACTTCTGAGTTGGCTCTTCACTCATTCCCCTTGGCCTGTGTGACTCCCTTCTTCACTGAAGAAGAAGACCCCATAATCCTTGCCTTTTGCAATTTACTAGATGAAAAAAAAAATTCTGTATTCCCAATATCTCACATATAGACTCTTCTGTTTCATCATTCTCTCATCTTTTAGGCAACTTCTTAATAAATAGAATAATTAGAGCAAATCAAAAGACCGCACCCAGCTTTCAAAAACAAGGCCATTCATCACTCCTGACAGAAGTTTCTTAAATTGTTTTTAAAGACCTCCATCAAGGAAAACTCCATAACTACCACAGGTGCATTCAGACTAAATTTAGCATCTGAACATGAAAGCAAATTGGTTGAAGAATTGTATTTTGGGATTGTCTGCCCCCAGCAGTTTTAGAGAGCTCTACTACTTGCTGGTATAGTAATTTTAGTATGTAAACTTTTAGATGGCAGATTTGTAAAACTTACTGGTTTCAAAATTTTAGGAAATAGATGCACAGCACAATAAAAAACTGAAACTCTCATAAAACCTCTGAATTTTGGCACACTGAGCTGAAACTTTCAAAATTGTCTAACACTTTGAATTATTAAATTTGACAGTATTGAAAAGATATCCCTCAGTTAACAAAAGCAAACAAGCAAACAAACAAACAAAAAACTTCCAGGAGAAAATGCTGGTTGATTGCAAAGCTTTGTCCATTGGAATAATTCATCCACTCAGTGAAAACTCTCGTTATTAATTATACAGCACATGTACATGAGAGAGCCACACAGTTAGTCAAGCCTGTTTCTGTATCTTCAGGCTGTTCCAGCTGCATGTGAAAGAGAAGTATCATTATTTTTGACCTTACAAAGTTTGTGTCTAACCAAACTCTTTCTTGCTGTAATTTTAGCCTTTATCTTCTTTTCTTAAACCCTGTGCTTGAAAGACATATGATTCCTTTCCTCTCCATATCAGCTTTATGTGAACATGAATACTGTTTATCATGTCCTTCCTTAGTTTTTAAGGGAAAATTATGCCAGTTCCCTCTCTCTCTCTCTCTGTATCATATTTGCTATATCATCTCGGTACTTCTTTCTTGGGAATGTCCGCAGTTCATATCTTTCTTGCAGTGCAATGCTCAGAATGTTGAAAGTATTACTCCTTGTGTTTTACATGATAAAACACTGTTCATACATCCTAATAGATGCCTTAGAAAGTTTGCCTCTTACTGCTAAGTACCTAACGAATACTCTAGTATTTGAGTAGCTAATTATTCTGTCTAAGTTTATGAAAATACACGTGTCCCTATTTAATTTTATCTCTATTTTCCAGGCCATTTCTCCAATTTGTCATGAAATTCTAATTCTGTCCTTCAGCGTCCTAACTGTTCATCCCTGTTTCATGTCATCTACAGTAGTAATCATGTTCTCTATTTCATCAAACAGGTCATTATTGAAACATTGCTCTAGTTTGATGTTCAGTAGGGTATCATTATTTATCATTATTTTGAAACTAGTAAGGGAATTCTTTATTTCCACCTCTCTGCAGACTTTCATGCCAAACTACTTTAGACAAAGTACAGAGATGAAACATATACTTGATGAGGTTTCACAAATTGTAAATGCTACATACAAAGCTGAATGCTGTTGAACTTCCTCCTGTCACCTGAAGCAAATGATGTTCTTCAAAGACCACAAAGCATGTACTAACACAAAAAGTTATCAATATTCTTAAAAAAAACACAAGTAAGAATATGTAATGATGATACTATAATACACTGTCGTTAGTTAAAAGCTTGTGTTACAAGTCTATTACACTGAACAGTTTAAAAATGGAAATTACTTAAAACTTTTTCTATTTAATGCTTTTTTTTACTAGAACATAAAAAAAGTAAAATTTTAATAATTAAAAATCACTTGATTGAGACAGATTAAGATAAGAAAGGGGCCGACAATCAATCTGCCTTATACTCGTGGAATCTTTAGAAGTGGGTCCTCTCCCTAAAGTCTTTTTCTCTAATAGAAATATGTGAGGGCTACAGTCATGAAGCTGCACACTCTCTTTTCTTGGTCTCTGAGAAAATTTTTTTGTCACCTCAGATTTAACAGTGTGTCTGCTTTCTTCTCTTCTTAGGCATTTCTTAGAGTGGTAGTAGTATCACCTAATAGTATATACTGATGAAGTCCTGCATATGTCTTAATTAGTCACCCAAAGCTTTATAATCAGTCAATCAAAAGGAACAGATGCTTATAGAGCAGTTCAGAAAAATTATTTTTATGTCTACCTTAGGACATTCTGATTCATTTGTTTCCGTTGACTATAAAGGGAGTCTTGATGATTAGTTCTATATCACAGATGTCTGCACTTCTTCAGATGAAACTCTTTCCTCTATTTTTCCATTAAAAAAAAAAAAAAATCCAATTTACAACACCTCTCTCTGTCTGTCTCTGTCTCTGTACCTGTCCTACCCTCAAGTCCAGAACTACCTCCTGGCTGAGCACTCAGATGTTGCTGGGGGAGGTAACATTTCTGCTCTCTTCTGGCAATAAACTTGATCCAGAGTGAATCTGTCAGAACAAGGAAACAACCAGTCATCTCTTTTCTTGTCACCTTTTTACTAACACTTACAGAATCTATACCTTAAACTTACAGCAAATAAATAAAGCACCCATTTTTCTCCACTGTGCTCTTAACTAGACATGACTGCTATAATTTTTTGCATGTTTTACTTTCAGCTGAAATATGAGAAGTAGTGGGAACAAAATCAAGACACATTCATAAATCCATTTAACTAAAATAACGAAAGTGGAGCAAAGTGTCTCATAAAAAAAGTCATAATAGTGACATTAAAGGCATAAGAAGAAACTTTTACAACATAGTAAGTGATTTTATGCCTTTGAGTTTGGATGCCGACAACAACATTCATAAAGATTCCAGTGGTTTCCATAAAGTATTACCTGTGCTGGAGACTTTCATTTTGTTGGCAATTACAGAATGTAAACAACTTTTGTCACTGATTTTATGGTGATCACTTATATATACATGGCTGTTTTGTGTCAGATGTAGCATTTACATTGTAAAAATATGAATGTCATACACTTTTTCTCCCCTCTGGGTATGCTTTGTGCTTGATACCAGTATCTTTTAAAAAATATTCTTAAACATCTTAGAATAATTAAAAAAAAAAAAGAATCAGAATTAATAAAGAAAAGTCCACCCCACCAGATTGTGCCAGCAGTAAGGTGTGGCTCTGGAAATAGAAAATTTAGTTTTCATTTGTTATCAAATCATGTGGAGAGATTCATACAGGAAAGACAAGTAGTTTTCAAACCTTTTCAATTTGCAGACCAAGCATGTTTTGCACTGCCATAGATCACTCTAAGCTAATGAAAGCCTATTGAAAATGTGCTTGTTTAAAAATAATAATAATAATTACAGTTTGTGGCCCCTTAGAAGCAGTCCAGAGACCATGCTCTGCAGAAATGACTAGAGTAATTGGTAACAGCAGTAGCTGGATGTTTCAGCAACATAAACACTGTCAAGGAAATGCTGTTCACTTCAGTCCCTTCAAAATGATAAAACCTGAACTCTTGTGGTAAATTGATCACAAGGAAGGTAATGCTGAAATGCACAAGCTCCAGAGGAATAGATGTTCCCAGGAAAACAGAAATAAAAACAGCTGAACAGCTCCCATTTTCAGCAAGAAAATATTATAAATATATCTTCTTGAACGTAATTGATCTTACAAAGTTCAGTGTTCAATCAAGTTTTGAGAGGTGTTTCTAAAATTATTCAAAATCTTAATGTACTCATAGCTCCAAATATATCTGAAATTCAAGTTCAAAATGTGTTTCAGGTGTACAGATCCTATTTCAGACATGAGTGGCTGATTACTCAGCTTCATTCATTGCAAACCAGCTGTCAAAAAGAAAGATTGCTGAAGTCAGTTCAGAAATATCTTAGTTCTCTCAGCCAGACTGAATGTCAGCTGTTTTCCAAAGCAATGAAATTAACAAAAATGATTCTGTGGTAGAGGCAAGCAATGAGCTAAGCATGGACATCCTCTTGTTCACTAATCACTCAGTGTCAAAGAGCCAGATAAAGGTCTGCTTCATCGGGTGCCTGTTTTCCAGCTGACTGCCATTGTGTAGCATGTACTTAAACCTAGCTTGGTTGATTGGTTCTTAAAAGCTCATTAGAAAACTTTGTGCAGGGTATGAGTCCCAACACACTAATTCTCAGTAAAGCTAGCCATAATAAGTTAACAATAAACACTGCTTTATATTGAATTTAATTACATTCAATTATTAAGTAAATTAAATTATTAAATTTATTTTCAGTCCAGCATCTAAAGTAAATAACAATGTTCAACTTATTCTGGAGCTTGCTTATGCTACTAGATGTGTTGTGTAAAAGACTAATGTAATTTTCAGCCTTTGACAGAAACACCACTAGTTCTGACTATTTCTTTTCTTAGATGTGTCTTTGGGAAATTTAGATTTGGGAGTGCTTTCATAGCACATCAGTATTAGGGCCTTTTAAATTTCCTTTGTTTCCAAATTTCTCATAAAAATTATTCCCTGTGATACCTTAGTACTCTTGTTTTTCTGTCTGGGATTACTGGATTGGATGCAAATTTCATTGCGTAGTTCACAACCCAAAACATTTGTGTATTTCTTCCCTGTTGTTTGAATCAGACTTTTTTGGCAGCTGCAGTTTACTGTTACATATTTGCAGGTCAGCTCTGTTAATGTCTCTTCCTTTTCTGTTAACTCAGTTTCATACAATTTGCATTTTTGTTTCTGTAGTTTCTGTAGTTTTATTGTTTGTTTGTTTGTTTGTTTGTTTCATTCAAATACTGCTTAGAGTCTCTGGTCATGCTCTTCTGCTTTTCCCCAGATCAAAATGCCACCTGTATAGAACACAATAACGTATATGTCATCAAAAATGTGAGTTTTTTTGTTTTGTTTTGTTTTGCTTTTTGGTAAAACACCATGAACACAGCCCAAATGACAGTTTGAGAAAGTAGTGAGAAACAGACCCAAGGGGGCTGTTGAACATGCACAAATATATCCTGTTTTTCTAAAGGCATCTAGAATAACCCTGCTGATGTATGAAGCATAAAGAAATATATATTTGGCATCAGCCGTCACTTCTTGAACATCTCTCCTTTGAAAATAGAAGAAAATCTTAACACACTCAATTCTTTTGTCTTGTTTACAAGCACAGAATTCTGATTTTTTTTTTTTCCCCCTATAATGGACAACAATTATATTCATTCTAATAGTTTGATACTATGATTTCCAGAGCAATATTCTTATTCTAACCTCACACAGAGGAACTGTGGCAAGGTTATGAAATGGGAGACATTTAGCCTTCTTCGGTACTCTTCTAGATTGCCATACTGCTTAATCTTCAGAAGATCCGTTCAGATAGTTCCTGAGGTGTGATGAGATCTGCTTCTTTGCAGTGAATGTACTCTTGGTTAGGCACAGGGTATGAAACATTATCATTCAAATAAATTTTCTCTCGATACCAAAAGGTATCCAATACTGGTACATTATAAGTTGTACACGTTTGCCCATATGTATAATTCATATATTCCTTTAATGAAAACAAGATCATCATTGTCAGGGTTTTTTTTTTTTTTNTTTTTTTTTTTTTTTTTTTTTTTCCAGTTTATCACTGGTGGCTTACATTTTCCCCCTGTGCTTCCACCGTAAAAGTAAAAATGTTTGATTTATTTTCTCATCAGTAGCACATTTATCATCTGCCTATAGTATTGCTCTTTGTTCTAGTGAAAACCTCCTCTAAGCTAATTGTACTGTTATCAATGCTATGAGATTGCTAGTTTTTGCAAATGTTTAAAAATCATCTAATAAATTCTAATGATTATATTATGTTTCAAAATGCTTATGTTTTGTTTCTAAATAATATTATCTTTTTTTTGGGGGGGGGGTGATTGCATCATTATCGTTTCTTTATATTTAAAGGCTCTTTTGTGAACTTTACTTGCTTGATGGTCTTTCTCATGTTGCTTTCTCTCTGATTCCAAATTAATCAATTTTATCAAAGCTAGAGCACAACTTTTGGAGTAGAATGGGTGATCTTTTCTGCTTGGGAAGTTATAACTGCCATCCATAGCACCTTTCTCCCTCTTTTACTGAATTTGTCTATCATAGATTCATAGCCTGGTCTCACGTTTTGTGAGAACTGAAAATTGCATTCTTCAACAAACATTTATCTATGAATTTAATAAAATTATTATTAATGTTACCTTTCCAATACATTCCTTTTGTTGTCCCTGACTACTGCTGACATATATTGCACAAATGTTCTTCTGAGTCCTCTATATTACTGAAGTTTCAAAACTGTTGGAGATTATAGTTGCTCTAGATTTTCAATAAAGCCATTTTCCTAATACTTCCACTATAACAGTACTCCAAATCAAGGAATAACAAAGCACTGCTTCAGTTGGTGTTTGACTTCTACCTTATCATTATTGCAAAATCCTAGGTGTTGCAGGATAGAAAACACATTTCCATCTAGCTCATGACTGGGGCATGTTGTGTTTTAACCCAGCAGGCAGCTAAGCACCACACAGCTGTTTGCTCAGTCACCCCCACACCAGTGGGATGGGGGAGAGAACTGGAAAAAGGTAAAACTCACATGGAGGGATCTGGATAGGCTGGACTGCTGGGCTGAGGCGAACGGGCTGAGGTTTAACAAGGCCAAGTGCCGGGTCCTGCACTTTGGCCACAATAACCCCATGCAATGCTATAGGCTTGGGGCTGAGTGGCTAGAAGACAGTGATGAGGAAAGGGACCTGGGAGTGTTGATGGATGCAAGGCTGAACATGAGCCGGCAGTGTGCTCAGGTGGCCAAGAAGGCCAATGGCATCCTGGCCTGTATTAGAAACAGTGTGGCCAGCAGGAGCAGGGAGGTGATCA
>VXAL01019843.1:0-17190 GCA_013399475.1 Chauna torquata | reverse complement strand
CCAGTGCTCCATCATCCAAACAGTAAAGTGCTTCCTAATATTTAGAGAGAACCTCTTGTGTTTCAGTTTGTGCCCACTGCCTCTTGTCCTGGCACTGGACATCCCTGAAATGAACCTACCTCTATCCTCTTTGCACCATCCATTCAGGTATTTATAGATCTATAAATACCCTTCAGGTATTTATAAGATTTCCCCTGAGGTTCTTCATCTCCAGGCTGAACAATCCCAGCTCTCTCAGCCTCTCCTCATAGCAGAGATACTCCAGTCCTCTCATCACCTTGGTGGCTCTCTTTTGGACTCTCTCCAGTATGTCTAGGTCTCTCTTGAACTGGGGGTCACAGAACTGGACAAAGCACTCCAGATGTGGTCTCTCCAATGCAGAGGGGGAGGATCACCTCCCTTCACCTGCTGGTTATACTTTGACTAATGCAGCCCAGGATACCATTACCCATCTTTGCAGCAAGGGCACATTGCTGATGTTCAACTTGGTGTCCACCAGTACACCCAGGTCCTTCTCTGCCAAGTTGCTTTCCAGTTGGATGGCCCCCAATGTCTACTGGTGCCTGTGATTGTTCCTAGGTGCAGGACTTTGCAATTCTCCTTGTTGAATGTCATGAGATAACAGGAGCTATCAAAGAGAGCAACTTCATGCAATTAAACTGCAAATTATGGTAAAAGCTCATTAGATATTATCCACAATGAGACACTGAAATATGCTTATTCTAGGCTTAAGATAAACAGTAAGTTTACATAATTTCCCCATGTTTTACACTATCTACAACAATCAAGATGAATTAATCTTTTGATGTAGTTCCATCAGATGAACTAATTTACGCTGAAAATCTATGGGTCTACTATAAATATCAGTAATCCTGTGACATACCTACCAGCCTGTTGGGACTGTCTAAGAAGTGCCTTATGACATCTGAAATGTCAGTAGAAGGATAAGTTTAGGCAACTGAATTAAGCCTGCAGTCGGTGCAGGCAACACAATTCAGAAAAAAAATCAGCTTATCCTAAACAGTATTACTTGAACCTTAATATAGTTGTCTAGTGTAATTCTGGACTCTTCAGGGTGTTTGACACATCCATAGGGTAAGGAAATATGACCAGGGATATCCAGGAAACTCATGCCTTTCTGGAATGGCAGCTGGAAGCCAAGTTGGAAGCCCAAAGGCATCCCAAGTGAAGCTAAATGTCTGTATATGTGCAGTTATATTGAGCCATAGATCTCCACTGTGTTTAGACACCTAGTTTAGTAGTAACCCACTTATGTAAGTGTATACTTGTGTAGCTTACCTGTTTACTCCTGCATGTAGATTATTCCATTTATATGTCCTGATCCTGAACTGAATCTTTCTCTAAGTTGCTCTGCTTCATAAGAAAAAGAGTGGAGGAGTTGTAAAGACATTAAGTGAATAAAGACTGATTTTTTGTTTGTTTGTTTGTTTGTTTGTTTGTTTGTTTTTCACAACACAGGACTGAGAGTTCATCATATAAAAAGTTATGTTAGTAAATCCCAAACAAAGAAGGAACACAATTTTTAGCACATTGCTTAATTAAACTGGAAGATCATTGTCAGAGAGTACTTTTCTTTGAAAATCCGATCAAACAAACGCATAGAAAAAGTTTTATGAAAGGAATTTAAACATGCTAATACTGATATACCTGCCAACTCTAAACTAAAGATTGTAGGTGATGAAGAAGTAGAAGTGGAAGGAATGCACCAAAGTTGCTTTTTCTTGTAGTTAAATGTCTTATGCTTGCCAACACACTGGGAAACACTGACGTCTTCTGTAACTCAGTGTGTCTGTTATTAAGTTCCTATGTCCCATATCATGTTGCAATACTCAAATCATCAGGCTGTCTTATTGGATTATTTACGTAAAAAGAAAAAACTACATTATGCTAGTGAGAATGTTTGGATAATTTTGTATATCAATGGTTAGGATGGTTTTCTGTAGTGGGGAGGATAGCGTAACAACTTAAAAAACAATCTGTGATTTTCTTTTCTTTTTTGTGAGTTGTCAGCTACTGTTTACTATTTCACTTTTTAACGTGTATGCCCTTTACTTTTTCTAGCTGTGTGTGAGGAGAAAGCTTTAAGTTTCCCAGAGAACAGGAATGATTTTGGTCCCTATAGTATTTTTCTCCACTCTGTGTCTTCCTCCCTGTACTGACTGGAAAGTGTGTAGTCTTTTTAGTCTCTCTGCTATACAAGGCAGTGCAAGGCCAGGGTTCCAGTGAATAAAATTTTACAAAGCCTTAAATGTCAGCATGTGTAATCTACAAGAATTTCATTGTTTCCTTTCATCAGTTTTTGCTAACATGTTGCTTTATGCAGGGGAGAAAGCTTATTAATAATGGTATTTGAGAAAGTAATGATACAAGAAAATAAATGAGTATTTACCAAGGAGAACAGTACAATCCTTACTAATTGGTTATGATAGAAGTTTAATAAGCCCTTCAAATGACTACATGTCATGGATTCCTGTTGTCAGTTGAGCTCTAAAAGTTGAATGGCTGTTCAATTCCCAGGATGGACTAAGTTTTAAAATGCAGTAGAGTTGCTTGAAAACTTATAAGTTTCATTATTGGAATACAAGTGCAACATGGCAGATGAACTATTACAAAGCACAATGAATATATGGATTGATTATAGTTATTTTAGCATTTAAAAAACATTATGTAAATGCTCAGCCAGCCCTTTAAATAGGTGGAGTGAAAAAAATATTTATGCGTACTAAAACTTCTTAACTCTCCACAATAAAGTTCTCACTTGTCTGCTTAGCCTGACACTTAGTAAACGAGAACAGGAATGATAGCACTAAGAAGTGAGAGAAGATATACTTCATTTTCTCTGGCTTCATGAGCTGGAAGGTCTTTCTGAGTCAGCACATCTTCCATACACAGCTTTACTTTTCAGTGTGTGCAGAACACATTGTCTCACTATCTGCTATGAGTTTACAGAATCTCAGAAGAGGCACACTTACTGGGAGAATGGGTTTCTTGCTTAGTAAAAGTAGCAATATTACTCATAAGCACATCACTATGCTGATCAAGATTTTCAAAAATAACTCACTTAAGTTGATGGTCTTAAGGTCATTTCCAGGCTCCTAATTAAACAGCCTTATTTTTAGAAAGTACAGAACACAAAGTGGCTCCAGCTAAGGTCACTGGGAGATGAGGCTCTTCAATGTCTTTCAGAAGAGGCTCAATGTATTTTGCATGTGGACTGTATGCTCTTTTTTGACATCAGGTGCATCACAGGGAAAAGGATTCATGAGTATCCTTCACCTTAGCATGGATCACTGTATATAATATTCAGGCTGTGTTAGAAGGAATCCTGTTTAAATATTCAGTATCTGCTGCTACATATTTAATATATAGATTCCTCATTCCAAAGTATTTTGCCCATTCTTTGACTATCTACCAGCATTCATAAAACCTTTGACAGACTTTATATAACCTCTTTTCTGCCATTAAAATATATTATGTTCTCCTGTGTAATTAGTTGTGTTGGGTATGTTATCACATATAAATGTTTGCAATACCGTGTTCACACTTTAAACAAAGAAGACTAATCTGTATATCCCTTCCACAGACGGAAAGATAAGCAACTCTCAGTCTGGCATAAGGTGAAATAGATTTCCTAAAATAACAAACCTGCCTCCCAGAAAAATCTGAAAAACAAACAAACAAAAACACATAATATGTTAAAAGAAACAAGATAAATTCAAAATGAACATATCAGACAGTAGTTACAAAAAATATCTGCAACTGTTTACTGTGGAAAGGAAAAAGGGAGGCTTTCCAAGAAGTATATATTTATCAGAACTGATATGGTTTATATGAACCTGGTTATTTAAAGCCAGGCAGTTGTAGGTAGACCTTAAAATATTCTATCAAGTCATGATGCTTTTCATAAGGTTGTATCCTTTATTACTGCTGTGAAAAAAAAAAACAACAACTAGTTGACAGGAGATCAATGGCTTTGGGTCTCAATGCAGTTTTGAAGATCACGGAGGATGACTATTTGTGGGCATTAAGAAGCAGAAAGATTTCAGCCAGAGCTTCCCCAGTGCTACACTGAGCAGAATTATAAATATTATAATGCCTTACACGTGAAATACTGTCTTACTATATTCCAGGATTAGGGTGCTTTTTACTGACTTATAGGTAGTTTCAAATCCATTATAAGACCAATATCCATTGCTTTTTTTTTTTTTTAAAGTCATATTTCCAATTTAGTTATTCCTCATTTTTCCTTTGTACCTTAGCTTTTGGTATAACCATTGCATTTATCTATACTTAATTTAATTCTGTTGATTTTTGTAGGAATTTGTCAAAAATCACTTTATATTCTTATCCTGTACCTGAAAATGCCTGTCACCTCTTCTACTGTAATGTCATACGCTTATGTACTTCAGCTATTCCAACTATTAATGAAAATATTGAAGAGAACTAGGTCCAGGGTAGATCCATGAGGAATGAAACACTCTCACAGGATATGAGCAAACCAACAATAACTACTTCTTCAGGTAAGTTTTCAACGGGTTATTACACCTTAACCAAATTTGCTATATTTTCTCAGCTTGCTTATAAGAATGTCATGTATGGCAGTGTCAAAAAACCTAATAAAGTCAAGCTGTACCAAGCCTACTGCTTCTCCTTTATTAACTTGGCCTGTTAGCTTGTCAGAGAAAGAAATTAGATTAGTTTGACATGATCAGTTCTTGACAAACTCATGCCATCCATTTTTATCACCTCATTATCTTTGAGGTACTTATAAATTGATTTTTTTATATTATTTTTTTTTAAAGAATTTTGCCAGAAATTGGAGCTATAATAACAGGGATGTAATGCTCTGGTGTTTCTTGTTTGTTTGTTTGTTTGTTTGTTTGTTTGTTTTTGGATTTATATTAATCTTATTCCTGTTAGATCTCTGAATTCCTAAAAATAATGTGACAGAGGTCCAGACATCCTATACAATTAATTCTTTATGTAAATAAATGAATTCAGGCAAGCTGCACAACTTGAATTTGCCCATCCTACTTAAAAGAACTTCAGTGCTACCTTTTGCAGCCATACATTTGTTCCCTATTCGTTAGTATCTGCCTGAACCTAAACTTTCAGCTGAGAGATATGAGAGCAGCCAGGCACTGAGATTTCTTATGTTATTACTCCAAGGTGTTACACTTTCTTCTGGTCAGACCATAGCTGTATATGGCATAACACCAGTACCCACATGCAAAAACAGCAGGGACAATTGTCAGGTGTTTGGTTGAGACTCTCACACCTGTATGTAAGCCCAGATTTTGTCACTGGAAAGGAATCACAGAATCACAGAATGGTTAAGGTTGGAAGGGACCTCTGGAGGTCATCTGATCCAAATCCCCCACTCAAGCAGGGACACCTAGAGCAGGCTGCTCAAGACCATGTCCAGGTGCCTTTTGAAGATCTCAGTGGAGTGAAGCTCCACAGTGTCTTTCGGCAACCTGTTCCAGTGTCCATCACCTGCACAATAAAGAAGTGCTTCCTGATGTTTAGGCAGAACCTCCTGTGTTTCAGTTTGTGCTTGTTACCTCTTTGATGTGGTTTAGCCCCGGCAGGCAGCTAAGTGCCACACAGCCACTTGCTCACTCTCCCCAGATGGGATGGGGAGAGAATCAGAAACGTAAAAGTGAGAGAACTCATGGGTTGAGATAAAGACAGTTTACTAGGTAAAGCAAAAGCAGCGTGCACAAGCAAAGCAAAACAAGGAATTCTTCCGCTACTTCCCATGGGCAGGCAGGTGTTCAGCCACTTCCAGGAAAGCAGGGCTCATCACATGTAATGGTTTCTTGGGAAGACAAACGCCATCACTCCCAACGTCCCCCCCTTCCTCCTTCTTTACCCCAGCTTTTATGGCTGAGCATGACATCCTATGGTGTGGAATATCTCTTTGGTCAGTCTGAATCACCTGCCCTGGCTGTATCTCCTCCCAGCTCCTTGTGCACTCCCAGCCTCCTCGCTGACAGGGCAGCACAAGAAGCAAAGAAGTCCTTGGCTCTATGTAAACACTGCTCTGCAACAACCACAAATATCGCCACTATTTTCATCAAAAATCCAAAACACAGCATTGTGTGAGCCTCTACAAAGAAAATTAACTCTGTCCCAGCCAAAACCATGACACTCTTGTCCTGGGACTGGGCACCACTGAAAAGAGTGTCTCTGTCGTCTTTGCACCCTCCCTTCAGGTATTTATACACATTGATAAGATCCCCCCTCAATCAATGAGGATTAGTATAGTTTCCTCATAAGAAGTCTTTCTGAGTTGTTAGGTTTTCTAGCTTGTGATTTAAGTAACATTCACCCCCCCCACCCCAATTAAACTTATTGTAACAATTACCATGCAGTACATATCAAAAAGGTAAAATTGCAGCTTTGGTCTAGCTCTGTTCTATTTTGGATCCAAAAGCAGGTGACATTTTTTCAGTTTCTATTTGTATTCACTGGAGACTTGGTGCAAGAAGATCAGATTACCACAAGATAAAACTGATGCCTGCCATATTGTGGTAAAATCTGACTAAAGAAGCTCAAAAGATTTGGCATCAGTGAACCCTAAATGTTAATATAAACTCCATTTGGATATAAGCACTGCCTCTTCACCCATATTTAATAAGTAAATGTAGTTAACATGTGAGTGAGGTAGTTTGCTATGACATTTCCTAATATTACATTCCAAGAGAATAATTTCATAAGTTCATATGGTGATCTCAATGAGTCAGCTTGGATTTGTACTTTAGGACAGACTGCCTTACTTTGAGTTATTATCTCACAGATGTCTGTGGTAAAATTAAAAAAAAAATTACAGATGCAACTGGAATGAACAGGGAATCAATTATGAGACACAGAAGTTCTTTCAGTGTCTGACTAATTATATTAATTATGCACAAATGCAAGATGTAAAAAAATGCCATTTTCAATAATCTAATCTTTTTTTTTAAAGAAAGTTAAGTATGTACCCTTTTTAAGCAGTTCATTATAAAGTCAGAGCTTAAACATAAAATTAATTTAGTAACTACTGCAAAATTTTACTTGTTTCTTCATTATTTATAGCTATACCATTTTATTTAGTGCAACCAAATTTATTATGAGGAGCTATTTCAACTTACTATAAAAACAACCATGTGGATGCTTGTATCCCTACCCGTCAGAGTTTCTACTTAGGTCTATCAGCTTATAGATTTGAATGAACTTAATAGTATGGCCCTTCCTTTCAAACAGTAAGGGAAAATTAATGACCCCAAAGCATTGCTTAGTATAAGACATATTGGTGAAGCTTTTGAGAAAGACTGCCCTTGTGAGAGAACATAAAGAGAACAGACTTCCAGCAAAAAAGCCCTCAGCTTCAGGGTAAAATACTTGCCCCTAGTACCTACGACTGGATTTCATGCCTGAGACCTTCCAACCCCCATATTATCACAAATCTATTTTCTTGTACTTTTATGTTAATTTTAGCTGATGTGACAGAAACACTATAAACCTTTGTAATAATAAAAAAAAAAAGATGATTCACAGAGTACTCCTAGTCTACCTGTTACTATAAGCTTATGAGTATATAACTGTGCATGTAAGATTAATGGTTTAATGAATCTTTCTTATTTTTTTTTTTAAATAAATTACTAAAAAAATTATCATTGTATTTTATGCTTCTAAATGCAAATATTTTGTGATTTTAGATACTCAGACTTTTAAAAATATGGTAATTTGCTTTCCTCAATTCAATAACAGGGAAGGGAAGGTAAGGGAAGGGAAGGGAAGGGAAGGGAAAGNAAAGGAAAGGAAAGGAAAGGAAAGGAAAGGAAAGGAAAGGAAAGGAAAGGAAAGGAAAGGAAAGGAAAGGAAAGGAAAGGAAAGGAAAGGAAAGGAAAGGAAAGGAAAGGAAAGGAAAGGAAAGGAAAGGAAAGGAAAGGAAAGGAAAGGAAAGGAAAGGAAAGGAAAGGAAAGGAAAGGAAAGGAAAGGAAAGGAAAAGAAAAAACAGACACAGAAAGCAAAAGAAAATAGAAAATAAGAAAAAATGTCTAAAAACTGTGAGCATCAAGAATAGCCTGTTTCCAGAGAGATCATGTATCCCTTTTGTGGTCAAAACAGGCCTAAAAATTCAATCCATTTTTTCCTGTCAGTGAGGCTGAATAAGACCCAAAGAGAGCACTATTGGTTAGTGTAGAACATCACCATTCTGCATCAAAACCAGGAGCTTTTCAACTCACAAGGTTACCAGTGAGTTCTATAAGTATCAACATGCCTGGTTTTTTTGTGACTAATAGTGTAAATATTCAGCTGTAAAAATGGATTGGCTGCATGTTGAATCAGTACAGTTTGTCTGCACCTATGTTCTGCCCATGCATAGTCTTAGTGCATACACATTCTGGATCAGAACTGCTTTATAGCCCCAATGTTGAGAAACAAAAAGCCAATTACACAATCGAAGACTGCAGCACTTTTAAGCAGATTATACAGTAGGTTTAAATTGTTGCAGTTTATCACTAAAACCTACTCAAAGAATATACATTTTTATGATATTAATTCAGATTTCATTGAATGCAGAACCATGTGTCTGACTTTACATTTTTCATATATATTACCTCATATTCTGCATAGCTTTCTAGAGAAATTCAGTGCATCTGCTTGTAAAATAATGGGTGCACTACAACTTCTAACCAAAGCAGATAGATTGCCAACCATTGCAAGAGGAAGTTAAATAAATTAGAAATTATGCTATGGATGATTTGGATTAGGTGACTTTGGAAAATACATTTATATCATCTAGTAAAAGAATAAAATATCACTTACAGTACAGTTAAAGCTAACATTCAGAGAAAAAAAAACAAAAAAAAACAAAAAAAAACCCACACCTATATGTTTTTTGTGTTTTACCCCAGCAGGCAGCTAAGCACCACACAGCCATCCACTCACTCCCCCACAGTGGGATGGGGGAGAGAATCAGATAAAAAAGATAAAACTCATGGTTTGAGATAAAGACAGTTTAATAGGGCAGAAAATGAAGGGAAAATAATAATAAAAGCAATAACAACAACAACAATAATAATAATATATACAAAACAGATGATGCACAATGCAATTGCTCGCTACCCGCTGACCGATGCCCAGCTAGTCCCTGGGCAGTGGCACCCCACCCCAGCCAACTGCCCCCGGTATTTATTGTCCCGTGTGATGTCACATGGTATAGAACATCCATTTGGTCAGTCTGGGTCAGCTGTCCTGGCTGTGTCACCTCCCATCTTCTTGTGCACCCCCAGCATCCTTGCTGGCAGGACAGCACGAGAAGCTGAAAAGTCCTTGGTTCTATGTAAGCACTGCTCAGCAACACCTAAAACATCAGTATGTTATCAGTATTGTTCTCACCCTAAATTCAAAACATAGCACATACTACAGAGAAAATTAACTCTGTCCCAGCCAAAACCAGGACAATATCCACCCCATATTCCATACCGTTTACATTATGCTCAGGTCCCACACTTTCTGTTACATCCCAATCAATCACCTCCTTTCCTGCATTTTGATATATACACACAGATATCATTTCCTTAGTCTATGGACCACCACTCTAAAATGTCCATTGAGTTTGTTTAGTCTGTTGACTCTCCAGCTGATGAATCAGCTTATGGATGTGAATCAGGGAATCTCAGTTGGTGCGATATTGCCGCCAGTGCACTGTTGTTGTAGCGATTGGCACCTGCTGTTCTTCGATCCTCAGCAACCCCACAACAGAAGGGTCCTCTGAATGACTGGGCAAGGTAGACAGCTTTTTTGATCTCTGTCTCCAAGGCAGCTATGCCAAAAGCCCATTGTGTGAGTCAGCAAAGACAGGCAGCAGGAACAACCACAGACCTACGGCTAAAATGCAAAGAGTAGATTAATTTTTGTTACCTCACCGACTGGGAGATCCCGGAAGCAACACCCAGGCAGAGGTGCACAAGTGGGGATGCAGGCACCACTAAGCTCAGTGCATGCTAGAAGATCACTGGCCTGCTGTTTTCACCAGTTTATCAAGGGGTCGTGCAGGTGCAGTTTTTACCACCGTGCTGTGATCTTCACTGTATTTCTTTGATCTTCTCTGTACCAAGGCTGAGAGCTCAAGCACGTCTGATAGGGCACCTCTGAGTCCACCAAACACCTGTGTTATCCATATACAGAGCTTCTTGCCAGACGCACAGAGGATAAACTGTTGTAGGTGCAATTTATGTGTTTTCCCACATCACTGTTCCCCAGACTTTGCTCATTCCCAGCTGCAAGGTCACTTGAGCGTATTTACAATCCTCCTCACCAGTCTTCCGTTCTCATCCCATCCTCCTTGCCAATCTTCCGCTCTTAACCCATTCCTCCCAACACCCACCAGTACCTTTTTGGGTCCTTGAAGTACCCTCTCCTGAGGTAGTCTATGCCAAGGATGCACAGAGCCTCTGGGCCAGTCACAATGGGGTGCTTTTGCCACTCATTCCCAGTTAGGTTCACTTTCCCTCCATTACTGTTAGCTGTTGGGATCCCCCTGTCACTCCAGAAATACAAATGGGTTCTGCCCCTTTGTGGCTTAATGGCATCAGGTACACTGTGCACCGGTACCACAAGAGCCTTATACTCCTGTGGGTCCAATGTGCCATGCCGTCAAATCCATACAGTCCAATAAACCTGATTGTCCCTTTCCTTCAGCTGGCTGAAGGCAGGGCCTCTTTAGTCCTGGTTATTACATTCAAGTTCATTACTCACTTCTAATAAATATGAATCAAACATCCTTTCATTAAGGTCAGAAGTAAGATCAGCCTGTCTATTCTGTCTGGAGAACTGCCCACTGGAAACTGGAGCAGCCATTTTCCTGGAAGAACCCCCTTTTTCCATTGATTTTCCTTGCAACTCACATACCTGTGCCTCTAGGGTCAAGGTAGATTTTCCGTCCCACTTCCTCAAGTTCTCCTCATGGTCATACAGTTAAAACCACAGGGTGGCCCATGGTGTGTACCCACCATATCCTTTCTCTTGGGCAGAGGAATTCTTACTCCTAATAGCTGAGATACTGGTTCGTACAGGTTGGGGAGAAGACCTATTGTCTCTCTCTTCAAGCCACTGAACCAATTTCTCCACAGCTGAGACACAGGCCCGTAGGGAGGAAGAAAGACTTTTTTCATACTGCTGGAGTTGGCCAGTCAATTGTCCGTTTCCATCTTTCCAGGTCAATACTGCCAATGAGTTGGAATACAACGATGATGCACTCCTTACAAACTTCTGCCACAGGGGTCTCATGCACTTGACTTCATTTGGATCTTTGTATATCTGGTCATTGTCTAGGTCCAGCATTGCTAATTCCCTCAAGTACTGGATACCCTTCTCCATGGTGGTCTACTTGCCTTGGTGACATACATTATCTTCCTTGAAGGGATACCTTTCCTTCATGCTTGACAAGAGTCACCTCCTGAGGGTGAGGGCTTGTGCCCCTTTTCCAATCACTTTGTCAATGCCCCCTTCCCTAGAGAGGAATCCCAGCTGTTTGGTTTCCCTGCCCTCTAATCGCAGATTACTGTCCCCATTATCCCAGTATTGGAGCAGCCAGGTGACAATGTGCTCACCCAGATGACAGCTGAAATCTTTTCACATATCTCGCAGTTCACCCAGGGATACAGATTGGGTGGTTACTGCCTCATTTATTAGTTCTGCCTCTTCCTCTTCCTGTTCTCGTGACAGCCATATTTTGGATTAGCCTGCGTCTTCCACTTCTTCCTCTTTCCCCTTCTTAGCAGGCGGATGAGCTGACTTTCACATCCATTGTTTCTTCTTGTGTACAGATGTGACTGATAGTAGCATGGTTAGTACTGATAGTTCCCTGGTTCAGCTGCAGGGCCAGTCATGGGGGTTGGATCAGACCCAGAGGCATCTTCTTCCTCTTGAAGGTGTGGAATAGTATTGAATAGTGTTTGATAGGCACAGGCCAGATCCCAGCACAGTGTGGCGAGCTATAAATCTCTAGCATTGACAGAATCAGGGCATACCTTTTCAAAACTTTCTCTCAGCTTTTTAGGATTCTGCATTTGTTCAGAGGTGAATTCCAAAACCATCAGAGGTGACAATTGTGATAAATATGTGTCCATATCCTCCCACACACTTTGCCACCCATAACCATCCTGCCTCAGGGCAGATCTCTGGGTGGTATTTTTAAATAGTTGTCTAACCTTAGAAAAAAACAGAAACAAATGTAGGAAACATAGCAATAGGATCATACTAGTTTGCACATCCCAAGAATATTCAAAATTTTCAAAAACTATTTTAAATCACTTGGAGTAAAGGGTGTACTTGTTAACATGGTAAGAATCCTGAAGTGCAAGAATGATCAAGAATGATGGTCATACTGAGTACAAATACCAGATTAAGCTCATGGTCAGTGTAATATGAGCACATGCTATACAAAAACTGGCAAAACCGTAAACAAACTTAAGTCAGCCCCCAGAGATGACAAACAAGAAAGGAAATAAGAAAAACAACCTTGAAAGCACATAAACAGAATGGAAAAAATCATCATTGTAACCAGCAACTATTAAACTAATATAATGCTTATAACAAATTGTGTTTTAACATGCTCTGGTCAGATCTGTTGTTATCTCAACCCCTCATGCCCCACGTTGGGTGCCAAAAGGGACTGTTGTGGTTTAACCTGGCAGACAACTAAGCACCACACAGCTGTTTGCTCACTCCCCATCCTCACAGTGGGATGGGGGAGAGAACTGGAAAAAAAACTCACGAATTGAGATAAAGATAGTTTAATAAGACAGAAAAGGAAAGGGAAATAATAATAAAAATAATAATAGTAATAATAATAACAACACCACCACACACACACATATATATATGAAACAAATGATGCACAATGCAATTGCTCGCCACCCACAGACCGATGCCCAGCCAGTCCCCAAGCAGCAGCCTTCCCACCCCAGCAAACTCCCCCCCAGTTTTGTTGTTCAGCATGACACCATGTGGTATGGAATATCCCTTTGGCCAGTTTGGGTCACCTGTCCTGTTTGCATCCCCTCCTAGCTTCTTGTGCACCCCCAGCCTCCTTGCTGGCAGTGCCGTATGAGAAGCTGAAAAGTCCTTGTCTCTGTATAAGCACTGCTCTGCAACAAATAAACCATCAGTGTGTTATCAACATTATTTTTCTACTAAATCCAAAACATGGTACATACCTGTTATGAAGAAAATTAACTCTATCCCAGCTGAAACCAGGAAAACATTGAGAAGCAATTACAGCTGGGAGTATCTGTGGTCTTCAAAACAGTTCATATAAATTCTTATCTCTACAAAGTATAAAATATTAAAAATAGTGGAAACTTTGGAATGCCACTTAATATTTTTGTCCTTAGTTACTTTCTGTCCACCTCCTGGTATAACTTAGCTGAAGGCAATAAATAAATTAACAAACAAACTCCAAACCCCAACCAATAACATGCAAACATTTGATATATATAAATAACATTTTATGTATATATACATGTACTTTTATACATGTGTGTGTGCATGCACATTAATACATATATTAGCAAGTAGTCTGCCAGGGAATCTTTTAATGGAAACGGGATTTCATGTTAGATGTACATAGAAGTGTTGACCCAGATTTTCTTATCTTTGTAAATCCCTTCATGTCAGACAAAAATGCATAAAAGAAAATCAATGAAAATCTTGAAATATTTACATTTATTTTGGTTACAGGATTTATTTTTATTTTTATTTTATTTTATTTTTTTTAGTAGGATCTTCCCAGGTGGGAACCTCACTACACTTCCAGTGTAGTGGAATTCCAAGAGGTGTGAGCCACTAACACATTGTACTGGCTCTAGCTGGGGCAGAATTAACATTCTTTACAGCAGCCTCTATGGTGATGTATTCTGGAGTTGTGACTGAAACAGTGTTGATAACACACTAGTGTTTTGGCTATTGCTAAACAGTATCAAGGCTACTCTTTTTCTTAGTCTGACTCACCAACCAAGCAAGGAGGTTCAGGGTGGGCAAGAAACTAGGAGGACACACAACAAGGACAGCTGACCGCAGCTGACCAAGGGGATATTCCATGCTACATCATGCTGTGTTCAGCAAAACCTGCTAAGGAAAAGGAGGAAGGAGGGATGCTTGTGGTTTAAGTGTTTGTCTTCCCAAGTAACTGTCATATGTGATGGGCCCTGGAAGTGGCTAATATCTGCCTGCCAAAGGGAAGCAGTGAATGAATTCCTTGTTTTGCTTTGCTTGCACACACAGCCTTTGCTTTACTTATTAAACTGTCTTTATCTTAACCCGTGAGTTTTTTCACTTATATCCCACTACAAGGGAGTGAGCAAAGTGGCAGTGTGGTGCTTAGCTGCCTACCAGGTTTAACCCAAAGCAACTGTCATAGTCTTGACCCATGAGTTTTCAGCTTTTACTTTTCCACTTTTCTCCCGCATCCCACTGTGGGGTAAAGGAGCAAGCAAGCTACTGGGTGGGTGCTTAGCTGCTGACTGGGCTCAACCCACCACACACAGACAGTGAAAATGCATAGGGAGAGAGAATAAAAACACCATTTTTGAACATATTTGCTCCAAGGAATTATATGCTTCAGGACATAATCTATCAAGGAATTGAAAATCATTAGGAAGTTAGAGCAATTAATTGATAATAATATTTCATAAAGCTCCCACTGTGTGGTTCTAAAGAATTTGTGAGAAGTTACTCTTGGAGAGAGACTGCTGAGGTACCTGCAAGGAGGGTGTTCATTTTACTCTCCATTTAAGCACTCTTAAAATGCATGCTACACTGAGTAATAGTTATGAAAAGAAATATAAGAGAGTAAATAATTTTTACAGTAAGGAGAAAGTGAAAATGAATTTTGCCACCTGTTTCAACATACAGATAACAGCTCCCATGTTTTCCTAGGCATTGCTGCTTTCTTTCCTATACCTTTCCAGGTTAACAATACAGATTCTCACCGAAGCAGAAAAGAGGGAAGGTGAATTTCAACATTGTTAATCACTGTAAAGCTGCTTTGATGTTTTTTCTTATAGGAACAGCATCAACAACATTCAATTACATACAAAATACATTAACAGTTGGTGATTCTTAAAAGAATAAAGGGAATTGAAAACATCTTGGTGTAGTAGCTTTCTGCAATACAGCCATATGGCAGATTGATAGTGTTCATCTTCCTTGTACTTTAGGCAGTCCACACACATAAACCCAGTGCCATTTCTGGAATAGCAAAGTGTTTGGGTAGGTCTCTGTTTTATGGATTTCAAGTATCTACTATCAGCTATCTCAGAGTGACAATACTATACTTTTAAATTATACAGTTATGCATTTCAGTCTTCCAATCTTAGGAAAAGCACTTCGAACATGGCCATAGAAAGGCAGCTCTATAAAGAAAACAAGAATTTATATGGGATAGCAAACCTATATATTTTTAATATCTTAATTTCTCAAGTTCAATCTCTTCATTTTGCAAGTGAATACTCTGTATTCACATGTAAAAAAATACATTATCAAAATCACTTTATTTTTGATAAAAAAAAGCTTAAAAAGGAGGTGTTGGAATTTCAAAACTATGTAAGAACTGTATGAGTTAAAATGACTTGTTTTTCAAATTAAATTTGACAGTCAATTATTCTGTAAGAATGACAACTACTATAATTGCTTTTACTATTTTGGAAAAAGAAAAACGGGAAACTAACGAACTATTCCATTTTAAAGAAGATACTGGACATGAATTGAGTATTATAATCACTAAAAATGCAACATGAAGTTTAATATTTGGACTTGCTTCAGAAAAGTATGTACCTTTGCAGAATTTGCTGCTATGGACTAACGTGTCAACATTCATGTTGAGATATATTAGTAATCAACATTTCACATCAATGTATTGTCTCAATGGTTAATGGTTTAGCAGGTAATTTATTTCCCATAGTAAGAATGCGTGACTCCATAGATTATATACTCCTCATATCATCGTTGACACATTAACTTAATTGCACAACTCAAATACCCTTTGTAAAAGATCTTCTACAGCTGTTTGTGTCAAAAAACCTCACTGTAGGATTCAAGAATAAGTAGGTTAAATATACACTTTTTTATCATACTTAGGAAGAAGGAACTGAAATACTTCAAGGACATGTAAAATAATGTCTTCAACAATCTCTACAACTGAGCCTGCAATACACAGAATAAACACTATATATCAAGAAATTGATGTAAAAAGGAAAAAATGCCACAAAGGGCTATGCAATCGATTGTGAAAATTATTGGCAGTATACACTATGAAAGTCCAAGAAGAGCTTTTTACAGTATATTCAGTAAAAACAACATCCCTCAGTCCATACTGTTACAGAATTGGTATTGCAGTCCAACTACTCAATTCTAATTTTGCCTCAGATTTTTAAAGATCTTCAAAATGTGTTTAGATCAATCCACAGGATCAACGACCACTGAAAAAAGGTATTTGAATGCTGATTAATTTTGTGAATATTTTGGCTTTTTGTAATAATAGATGTAATATTTCAATATAACCACAATTATAAATTATTGTATATAATCATACGTACTTGTATACATGCTTAATTATAAATAAGGATTTTACATAATAACAATAATATATAATGCCTTGCTCCACAGGATTGCACAAGAAGTTTTCCACATATGGAAATCAGTTCCTTTGTTTTACTTTCTTGCATGCTTTATAACACTCTGTTCTTAATGAAGCCTTCCTCCAGGCCTCTAGGATAACTTTTCCCCATTCAAAGTATAAAGCCAAGAATAAGAGCAGGACTGAATCCCTACCTTTACAGCTGCTTTGTCAAATGGCAAGAAATCTGCAGGAAGTTAAGGTGAGCCTGACGTCTCATAAATTTGCCCTCTGTGTCAGAGAAATTTGCACTTATGGCATTTCCAGGGCCAGTTGCTAGCATGGGAGGCATCACAGCTCTGATGAACCTTCCTGTTTAGTAAAATACTACAAACCAAACAAGTAAAACTTGAAGTCAAACAAATCAAAATCCCTTCATTACAAATGGAATGTTAAAGTGTAATAAGTCAGCTTTTTTTCTAACTTTAAAGCAGTTTTTCTTCCTTCCCACTTGGTGATGGTTATCTTTTAGCTGGTTTCACAGAATCACAGAATC
>VXAL01019842.1:1754-14689 GCA_013399475.1 Chauna torquata | reverse complement strand
AAATGGATACTAAAGAAGACTGGCAGAGGTGTACCCCTACTCCAATGACTGCTGGAGGAGAAAAAAAAATGTATTGCAGGAAGTAGCTAAGCTTATATGATTTGCATAAACAGCATCTTTTATTGCTGCTGCTGCTGGAGATAGAATACCAAGCTAGACTATTGGCTTGACCCAATACTGCATTTCTTGTAAAGTAGCAGAGTGAGATAACAAACTACTCCCCAATATCCTATGAAGAAATGAACATGCGTTTCTGAGATTGTGCTCTAGTGTTTTGGCTCCAGGGCAGCACAGACCAGAAGATATATAAAGAAAGAACCTAGTCATTGTTAAGGGGTAATGTTTTTAATTGTATATTTGAAAAGATCAAAAAATTGAGAGGACTGAAGCTGGTGGTGGGAAGCGTCTGTAGAGCTTTAGAGACTGAGAAAACCTCTGTACCTAGAAGACCGATGAGCTGCTGTTACCCTGTAGCTTAGAGGTTCTCTGGCAAGTAGAGACAGATTGTTTGAGAATGGCTCTCTCATTCTCATTGGCCTTATTTTTCAGAATTAAATGTATTAGGCACTGCACAGGAGTAGTATGGAATTAATGTAGCCTCCCAAGGTCATCACACTGCAAGCAGCACATAAGAGAATCTGGGCTTTAGAAGAGCACATGAAGTACTCCTTTGGAAATGGCAGCTTGGCTATATCTAAAGACACAGATGCAGCAATATGTTGTTTTCATTTTGAAAATTGCTGTAATATGGGTCTCAAAGTGCTTATGAATACATCAGCAAAGAATGTTGGGATGGGATAAGAGAATATGCATATCACAGCCATGTGCTATTAAGCACAGGCAGAAAGGCTTTTAGGCAGGCACTCCTTTTCTACAAGAGAGGATTAAAATATTGCTAACAGGTGATTTTGTAATCTGGTTTTACGGGTCTGTCCTAATGTGGGCTTCATAATCTCCCAGTCCATTCCCCTGTTTTGCTGCCACTACTGCTAGAGAGGTTTCTTTTCTCCTCAGTAATTGAGTCAAGTATTCCTTACTCCTTTGAAGACTTTTTCTTATCACCAGTGGGTCAAAATTTATTCCAGCTCTGCTACTGGCCTGTTGTAAGGCAAAGGTAAGTTTTAATTTAAACATTGGAAGTTTAAAAAGATGTAACTAGAAGAAAGTTTCTTCTAGTCTCTAGAGAGTCCATATGAATAAATCAATGTGAACAAGAGGAATTATTCACAATATTTTGTGTAAGCTTGCTTGCAGTCATGTGTAAGACAATCAAATGCTTCTGGAGATAAGGAAGAGGTGTCTTTAAAGTGATGTTCTTGCAATTTTTCTTAATGTTTTTAAAAACTTTTAGATAACTAAAAGATATAGAATATTTCAGCATTTGAAATGTGAAAAGTCTGTGTTATGTCTAAATAGCAATGTAACATGGAAATAGGAAAAAAAAATCCTATTAGTAAATAGATAATTAGTTACATACAGATTCGTTTTCCATATGAACACAGATGAAAGGGTCCCAGTGTACTAAGACTAAATTAGAAGCTTGGATCTGTAGATTTTTTTAATGGTCCTTTTAACTACTCACTGATTTTTGTTAATGAATATGGAAATTTGCCTGATTGATCACTACTTACAAATGAACTACACTATTAGATTAGTGATGGTATTTCTTGGACAAAGGAAATCGAATTCTCAAGGTTAGTTTTCTTACAGTAAGCCAAACATTCCCTGGCACTCTGCAGCACCATTTGCATTTCAATTAGATCGTAGCTCGGTGCCACTAGTAACCGTAACTTGTCTTCAGTCTAGTCATCCATTGACTGAAAAATAAGAGCACTCTTCTTTTTTTTTTTCTTTTTAATTCTAAAAGTTGTTTTACTATGTGTATTTTTTTTTTTAGTTTATTAAATACAAAATCGGATGCCATAGTTCTATCTCTAGTTTTTAAGGGATAAAGCCAATACACTTGAAAGCTTAGTACTGTACATAAATTACAACACACATATATTATTAATATCCTTTCAGAAAGCTAATGATGACAGTGGCAAATTCATTGAAAGCTCTACTCACCTAAAATGAGAAGAAGCTAACTTAAATTTCCAGAAGTGAACTTGCCAGCTTTGTAGTTCAGAGGTATCTTAAACCTGAATGTTTCACTTCACTGCTCCTTCATTAGTGACAGATTTTTAAGGAAGAGGAATGCTTCAGATTGCTTTTCTGTCTTTTACTAAAAAATAATACGTAAGTAAGCAAATCTGTCACATAACTGTTAGTTCCAGTAGTACCTGGAAATTTTCTCTATTTCATTGGTTTGCTATAGCCATTTCTCTAAGCAATTTTTATATTAAAAATCAGAACAGAACGACGTACTTATTAACATACTTAATTATCATGAGAGATGGGTGCAGCAAATAGAAGTTACCTGTATTTTTTTGTTTGTTTAATATCCTGAATTGGCTATGCCGTATAGAGACAGGTCTTCTCTTGACAATTCCTGGGTATTTAGAAATCTTTTTTTTTTTTTTTTTAACAATCTTTCTCAAAGACTTAAATACAAATTGATAAATTGGACTCCCCATTTGTATGCAGTCTCTGTTCTTGTCTTTCCACTTGCAGATCTACGATGTCTTAGGATTGAATGCTTTAATGTCCTCTTCTAGTTCTGAACTGAATAATATGGCAGTGTGCTAAATCAAGATCAGTGATCTAGTACAGAAATATGGAGACCTTTGACAAATACAATAGGAGCTAACAATTATCACTCTCCAAGTTTTCTTTTTGTTAAGCTGAATGAATATGGGATTTTATATTGTGTTCCTTTGGAATGACACTGTAGACTGGGAGTGGGGGTTGGTACCTGTCACCTAAAACAATAGGTAGGAAATAAATGCATTCAAATTATCATTGTAGAGATTAGGTGGTGTCAAAGACAATGCTGTAACTCTATTGTTAGCATTAAAAGCACATGAAAGACAAATCCAATGACACATTTTGTGTAGAGATCTCAAAAGGGACTGTAAAGAGAAGGAGAGAGTTTAGCATCAGCATGTCTTAGGGATGATATCGAGTGCTTTCTATCTCAGGTCCTATGAATGTGTAGTGAATCCTGTTGTCATATGTTAATACTTTCTTTTCATTTACTGCATTTTATTTTCCTGATTGTTACTTGTATTTGATTGTATTGTGTTAAGTTGCATTTGATTAATTTGAAGTGATGGGCTGCTCTCAGCATTGCTTTAACCACAGCCAGAACAACTCTGGTTATGCTCTTGTTAGATCTCAGACTACGCAGATCCATGTGAATCATCCATTTAATGAGAAACCTTCCAAATAAACTTCTTGTTACAGCAGCATGGGTAAGTGGTGACTCAATAGACAGAACTGTGGGGTATAAGTCAGAATTGAACAGTTTTCTCACATTAATTGCTCTGTGCTGGTAAAGATGTTGACTTTCGTATGTGAAGAAAAATTATTTCAACTTAGAGTAATTCAAAAAACAAACCAACGAACCTGAGGCTTTGTGTGTATGTGTGCGCGCGTGAAGTGTGTGCAAATGTGGCATGTTTATCACAGTTTGCAGTTGCTTGTTTACTGGTTTGTTTTATGTTCCCTTCCTAATGTCATCAGAGTGCTCCTGGGCAAAAACCTAAAACAGCAAACATCACACTGACAATAGGCAGGATAACTATTCCCAGACCTTGCATCATCTGAAACAACCATAATAAATAATTAAGTGCAGCCACAGCATCAAGCAAATGTTTGACCAAGAAGTGGTGTCTCACACTGCATTTTAAATGTCAGCAAAGTCAGGTTCCAGTGAAAAACTGCATGGAGCAAATTTAACAGCAAGGTATCTGAAAACTTGCTATTTCTGTACCAAGTGGCAACACTAATTATTATCACTGAAGCACAGATGCACTCAGAGGAGATCAGTCGACTGTGATCATCCACATAGAGATTCTGTATGTGTAGGACCGTGAGACTCCAATGGAACCACATTAAAAGCCATAGCTTCTTTTCACATCTCTTTTTAAGGGAACCACAATGTCAGACCTACATAAAAAGAAACTACAACCATCTCTGCCCAGTCACTCTTCCCTTTCCTCTGCCTCCACATATAGGCATGCACTTTCAAGTCTTCTTATGGTCTCCTGTGTTTTCCCAGGTCCTATGGAATAGGCTTTGTGGAGTCTTGCAGAAGAAGGAGCTCTGGGTTACCTATTTCCAGCTGCTCTGGAGGCTAACAAGTAGGTAGTTTCATGCAGTTGGTAATGCTTTGAGCCCCATAATTTTCATCTTGGTGTTCTTCCTTTTGCCAGCTCAAACAGTTAACGGATGTTGGAGGCAGTCCGCCTCACTGATAGAGTTATTAGTGTATCCCCAAGTAATACTCATTCAGAATCAATAAACATTAGAAATTGTTTTTTTAGTCTCTGGAGAAGAATTACTGGTATGAACTGTAAGAATATTAGGATGATTCAGTACATTTAAAAAAAAAAAGTGTACTTTGGTACAGTCTTTGAGATGGGCACTTAAGCCCTACAGTGGGAGAGGATAGTACTCACTTTGCTGTAATGGGTGTTACTTTGAGAATGAAGAAAGTAAACCTTGCCAATTAAGTGCATGTAGAAGAACTACAGAGTTAGAAGTACTCTTAAAATGTATTTTAAAAATGACAGCTGCTTCTGGGATTTTAATTTCTCTGTTCAAGGAGATCACTTCAGTTATGAAGTGAATATTCTATTACAGTTTAAAGCTACACTAACGTCTTTAAATCTCTCAGTTTAAAGTTGTTTTCACAAGGGAATTTAAGACATAAGGCTTTCTATTTTGATCTGCTTGACTCAGATACTATAGTTTGTACTGTGAAGATATGTAAAAGCATAGTTAGATTGTCTGGCTATATGAGCAAATTCTTACCTACTGTAAAAGCTACGACCTTATCACTTTATACAATTACCTTAAAGGAGGCTATAGTGAGATGGGGATCAGTCTCTTCTCCCAAGTGCCAACTGAGAAGACGAGAGGAAATGGTCTCAAGTTATGCCGGGGAGGTTTAGGTTGGATATTAGGAAAAATTTCTTCACTGAAAAGGTTGTGAAGTATTGGAACAGGCTGCCCAGGGAAGTAGATGTCACCATCCCTAGAGGTATTCAAAAAAATCTGGATTCAGAAGGTTAATGACATGGTTTAATGGTGGACATGGCAGTGCTAGGTTAAAGGTTGGGCTGAATGATCTTGGAGGTCTTTTCCAGCCTAAATGATTCTGTGATTCTAAATCAGCATAGCCTTATTGTCAATAGAACTGTACGGATATTTACCTCCTACTGTTCCAGTTTGTAGCATGGAAGTTTGTAGAATTTATCTTTTGGAACTTCATTGTGTGCTTCCAGCTGTATTTTTAAAAAGAAGAAGAAGAAAAAAGTCAATTAATATATCAGCTTTGAGGCTGTTGGAATGAGTGTGTGAACTATGAATAATTAAATGGATAAAGAACAAACATTATTTTAATACCTTTGTAAGATGCAGTGAAGGAAGTTGTCTTTGCTTCTCACAAATATGCATTAGACATTGGGGGCTATAGGAAACCCTAAGGAGGTCATATCAAAACTCTGACTGCTGCAGCAAATCTGTTCCTGCTACAGGTGAAATGATGTTCTTTCAGGGTATTTTGCTATTCCTCTATTAGTTATATGGGAAAAGTCCAGGAATCTATCTTGCACATTTTAATGTAATATTACCTAAGAACAGACAGCTCTGGTTTCTGGATATCATATTCAAGGAGCAACTTCCATGATATGTCTTAGTTTTACTGGTTTACATTTTTAGCCTTCAAGGATTTCCTGGCACCCAAACAGTAGCTGAAATAATCTTGTAACTATTATAATCTTGGGTACATAGGATTCTTGGCAAAATTACATAATCAGGTTCTATTGGTGCATATTTTAAATAAGGTTACCTTTGTGAATCTGGATTGGTTGTTATTAAATGACAGTCTTAATGTCTAGATATCAATAGTAATAATAAAAAGGCACTGTAGATGTTACTTTGCCTGCTGATGTGGATTTGGCTTTAATGATACACTAAAACTGTTGTCTAAATTACTTTTGTAAGGTTTACTTTGTTGTACTTAACATTTTATTGGTGGCTGTAGGTTAGGCATGGATTATGGTCAGTCACAGTTACAAGTAAAAATATGTATTCTGGGGAGAAGTGATTATCCTCCCCAAACATCTTTAAGTGACCAGTGCCTTATTTCTGTATTTATGTGCATCTCTGTCTCTCCAGGTGGTCAGAATCTACATGGATGTAGAAGGTCTACTTTTAAAGTATATTGTATAGTCTCTTTAACCAACAAAATAATATTAACAGCAAATTATCCAAAAGCTGTTTGGTTTTAGATAGCTTTTTACTTATTTTTATAGAGAAATTTGTTTTATACAAGACATCTTTATCTATGGTGTTTAATGAGGAATTCTTTATAGATATGAATAAGAAATATATAATAGTTCCTGTATTGTACTTACAAAATATAAAATCTTTATTGTCTCTTATCTTTGAATCATAGAATCATCCAGGTTGGAAAAGACCTTCAAGGTCACCAAGTCCAACCATCAGTCTGACCTGCCAAGTCCCACCACTAAACCATGTCCCTTAGTGCCACATCCACACGTCTCCTAAATACCTCCAGGGTTGGGGACTCCACCACTTCCCTGGGCAGCCCATTCCAATGTTTGACCACCCTCTCTATGAAGAAATTCTTCCTAATATCTAGTCTAAAACTCCCCAGTGTAACTTGAGACAGTTTTCTTGCATCCTATTGCTTGTCACCTAAAAAAAGAGTCTGACACCCTCCCTGCTGCATCCTCCTTTCGTGTACTTGTAGAGAATGAAGAGGTCTCCCCTCAGCCTACTCTTCTCCAGACTAAACAGCCCAGTTCCCTCAGCTGCTCCTCAAAAGTCTTGTTTTCTTGTCCCTTCACCAGCTTCGTTGCTCTCATCTGCACATGCTCGAGCAACCCAATATCCTTCTTGTAGTGGGGGGCCCAAACCACAGTATTTGAGATGTAGTTTTACCGGTGCTGCATATAAAGGGACAATCACTTCCCCAGCCTTGCTGGCCACACTGTTTCTGATGCAGGCCAGGATGCCACTGGCCTTCTTGGTCACCCAGGCACACTGCTGGCTCACGTTCAGCCAGCTGTTGACCAGCACCCTGGGTCCTTTTCTGCTGGACAACTTCCCCAAGCCTGTACCACTGCATCAGGTTGTTATGACCCAAGTGCAGGACACAGCACATCTTCAGTCATAGGACATAAATTCCTGAGCTAGTAATTAAACATCAAGTGCCACGTTTTAAAAGTCATGAACATGTGCTGGGATTGCAATACTGTATTAATAGACTTCTAGAGATAATACGTATTTTAAGTTTTAAAGCAGACATAGGAAAACTTAAGGAATCAGCCAACTCAGTCTCTTACCATATATTAAGACCTGTTTTTTTTATGCTTCTGCATGTTCTGCTTCTAAGATGGTATGCCAAGAGTCAAACTGTAGAAGGATATTCCTATAGTACAAAAAAGGATGAAACTGATAATTTATTAAAAAAAAGAAAGTCTTTATGAAAACTTCAAACCAATTTTGCAAATAAAGGAGCTCAAATAGTTCAAGGTTTAAGTACGTCCTTCTCCAGAAAACAATATGTACATTGCTGTCTCAGTATAAATAAAACATAACTAAATTGCTGGGTGCCTCTTAGATATTTAAAATTTTATGTATTTTTACTGATTACTGCATAAAACATCAGAGAGATGACAGCTGGACATTTTTTATTTGTTATTACTTTTTATTAGCTTCTCCTGTAAGTTGTATTCTGTAAATTTACTTTCTGTAAATATTAGTACAGTGTCTGTTAATTACAGCCACTACATAGGTAATGATGGCTGAGGCAATTAAGAAAATATGTGCATAACTTGATGCATTTCTACAATTTGGTCCATGTTCGTCAGGGCTTGATGCACTCAGGCAGTCTTCCTGAACTTGGTTTTAGCTACTGAAGTATCCCTTAGCATAACGGAATTGGTTCTTCAACATCCTGCCTGCCAGAATAAAAGTCCTGGGAAATGATGTTAAACCAGGACTTTCTCATGTTCTAGTAACTCTTGGAAGCCACAGGCTTCTATTTAGAACCATGTTCTTCTTAAATATGGCATACAGCCAGTCAAAGATTATGCATTCATATCCTTCCTTCCAAAATACCCTCTGCCCCCAGCTGCATCTAAGGTCTCTCTTCCATTATCAGTCATGAATGTCATTGATGATATACTGCCATTTCAGACAAAATCAATGGCTGTCATGCCAAAGTCAGGAATTAACTTTGCTTTTATTATTGCTGCAGGTAATGACTGGGTGAGTGGGTGGGAGTTATTCATGTGAAGTCATCTCTCCTGGACACTAATATCAGATTGTGTGACTACTCCAAGCTTATTTAAGCCCCTGGTCTTTCACAGCATGTGGACATCAGTGTTTCTTGTTTAACAGCTACTGTTGTTAAAATAGATGCTGTACCAATTTTTGAATCTTAATATGTTTGAGAAGATATTGGGATAATGCCATTTGGCATTTTGGAATATCAGGCTATTCAGCACAGACAAGGCTAATTTTTTGTTTATCACCTTCACCAACTTGTGTCTTATTGCCAGTTTGGGAGCCATCCATCATCTATCTGACATGGTTATTCAGCAAGTCAGAACTGATAAATCTGAATTATCTGGTCTCACTTGTCAGCATGCATGTCATCCTTGAACAAATGCAAAATCAATTCCAAACCAAAGGGTATGCTCCTGCCAACTGCTAACTATTGACTGCAGAATAAGTTACATGTTTCCTAGTGATTAGGAAATGTTGGCAAACTTCTTGACTCACAGCTTAGTTTGGGAATTAGGATCATACATATGCTTTGAGGAGGCAATGGGGTGAAGAACATAATGAGTCTTGTATTGTGTTCTGAAACTTAATTTCTCAGCTAATGCAATTTCTCTGCATCCTTCTTTCTTTTTCTCCGTGGTGGGGGGGAAAAAAAAGTGGTAAAAGTCTGCTTAATTGTTAATCAGAAAGTCCCTTTACAATACAAAATGGACAGAGGAGGGAGAATTGGACTAAAACGAATAATTCAGTACTTCCTGGAGTACATGTCTACAGTGTGTGGCCAGGCACAGGCCTGACTTGGCAAGCCTTCTATCCTGATAGTCAGATCACCTCCCAGGGAGCCAAGCAACAGCCACTTCTTTCTTTTCTGGGAGGCATCAACTTATAACTGAAAGGAAGTAGAATCAGCTTGTTAAAATTAGCAGAAGCTAATCTTTTTGAATATGTACCAAAATGAGCTCAAGGTGGTTTAAAATCCTCGGTACTGCCAGATGCAGGTTTCCATTTCTCAGCTGAAACATATGCTTAGTCTGCCTTTAAATCACTCACACTGCACATGCGACCTCGCTTGCAAGATCATCCAGAAGGACTAGTTGTCTGCTGAGCGCAAACTCTTGAGCGTTTCCGTTCATAAGGAAAGAGAAACACAGCTTATTTATAAGGAATTAATGTAATACTTGAGCTGAGTTACAGAATGATCTTCAGGAGTAACCAAACTTCTCTATATACCCAACAACAATTGAGGTCGTTGCTCTTCTTTCTCACTACCAGTTATGGATGCAATTTAACATGTAAAAAGCCAGAACCTCAAACTCACTGTTAATTGCGTGCTACTAACCATTCAAACTGAATGCTGTTATGCCAATCTTTATAGTTTAGAAAAATGTGTGAGAGTAGGGCTTGCAAGACAGAACAGGTCTGGCTGCATAGGTGGACTTCATGACTGAGTATTTTCAGACACACACACTTCTCAGGTACTTAAATATCAAAAAAAAGCCTCAAAAAAATAACTCTAACCCCTGCCACAATGATCTTGGCACATCAAGTTATTTAAAAAAAAAAAAAAAATACTGGAGCATTGTATGAAGAAATAAAGATTCTGTGATGGCCTTTTTAATATAGAGAGACCAAGATAAATGTAATTTAAAAAATAACTTCTACTGAAGCCTTTTTACAGGGGACCACTTTATGGCTACTATGTCTGTTTTTATATCTTTAATTTGCTGAATAAAAAACTAGGTGGTTCTTCTTCTCTGCTTTGTTGAAAAACCCTGGAGTTAAAAGCATGAATATGTGTACATACATTTTCATGTAACTGATCCGTATTACAATCTACAGAGCAGTATAAAAATCCATTAGGTAGAGATAGGCAGCTATCTCCTGTAGGTGTGTCCAGCCTAACAAATAATGTAATATGGCATGGAGATTTTTCTTTTTATTCTTGGGCTTTAAAGATTTCCAAACAGTCGAAGTAAGTATTACATTTGTAAACGTACCTCCTAAATTCTCCTGCAATAATTACTGTAAGATCAGTCAGTTTATCTTCATCACATGAGTGATTTCGAGAGTCAAAATGCAGGAATAGAATGTAAGATGTCCAGTTTTAATGCTTAATTCAGTTTCTCTTTGTTTCATGCACGAGTGATTGCAAATATTGATTCAACGTCTAATTCATAACTCAAGAATATACTTTTTTACAAAGCTTCTAAGAGTCTGTGATGACAACTATAATGAATATGATACTGACGATCAGTAGATCTTCAATGGCTTTCAAACAATGTCCTAGAGTTTTTTGTTTCTGTGTCTACATGCTTATTTTATTTATTTGTTTATTAACAGCAGACCTGTATCCAAACCACAGAGTTGTTTTGGGTTTGGTCAAATCTGAACAGGATAAAATAGATGTAGAGTGAATGTAAATATGCTTACACAATCTAAGAAGAAAAAAAACTGTGTCTAAAATGTAAAACCACTGAAGATGGTGGGTGTTCTTAAGTAAGAAGACATCCCTACATTATCACACTCACCAGGCTGGTTGTTTTGCAGCCATTTACTTCACCAGCATGAGCACTTCACTCAATCCCACTTTCTTAGCAATTCTAGACATTTGATTGATTACTCAGATAGCTGACTATGTTTTCAAACCTGAACAGACAGGTTCAGAACAATATTTCTTGCACAAGAATCTTATGGCTTAATTTCTTATATGAATGTCTAATTTAGAGGACAATATTTCTTATCTTGCATGTTAGTTTCATGCTATATCAAATTACTATTACTCTGTTATTTTATTCCTCTAAAACACTGGAAATTCTATTCTAACTTAAATAAGTAGGTTAGTGTCTTGCTTTCTAATACAAAAATATTTTCTTAGATAATTTTGCTCTAATTTCTTCTTTTTGCAATGCTTATTACTAATCAGTCAATCCTAACGTCTTCTCTTCTTTGAGGTTAGTACATGAAAACATCATGCAAATTAGATGCATGATGCAAATACTCTTCTTTTTACTGTTATTTTCTTTTGTACGATTTATTGTTTCTTTAGGGCAACTCTGGAAGATAACTAAGCTTTTTAAAGGAGATTCTGAAAAATTAACTATTTTATGTGAGGAGGAAAAAGCTAATCAGGTCTCAGGTACTAAAAATGTGGATTTTGTTATAGATCTCATTATTCCCAGTTAGAGGGTTGTTTTTCTTTGATAGCTCATCTGGTGGTTGTTTCTAAAATGTGCTTCATCGTTCATATCATATTATTATGTTTTGTACAGCATGATGGACAGTCTGTCCTTGTCAACCTTGTCCTATGTGCAGTTCACCTCCCCTAGAAATCCTCTGTCCTCTTTGGAAGAATAAATGAAGATAAGAAAAAATATTAAAGAGAAAGAAAACATTATGCATTTAGTTCCACTAAGAATATTTAAAAAATCAAATTGTTCTGCATACATACTTTTGACATAGATATGGATTAACTAATATATTCATTGTTTTTTATGCTAAAAAAACCTGTTAAAACTGTTTTTGGAACCTGTAACAATACACAATATTTCCTGAAAAAAGTTCCTAGCTTGCAATTCTGTGCTGAAGAGAGTTGTTTAACCAAATGATCAATACTATTGTGTCTTCAGCATTTATTTTGCAGAATTTAAAAGGAGAATATGGTGTCTGCAATGATGAAGAGCTTTGGTTAAAGTTGCAATTGGATGTCGTATTAGTTAGCATCTTCTTAAGTCTTTTTTTTTTAAAGTGCATTCTCAGTTGGTCCTAAGAGACTTTTCACATTTTTTACATATAGCCAAGAATCACAATATATTGTTGTTACTCATGGATGGTATGATCCCATCAGAATTATGGAAGTTAAGTTCTCTGTCATATGATGTTCAGACCTAATCTCTTCCAACCAGGTTGATAGTATGGGCTTTACTAAACCTCTCTTTGGACTAATGAAACTGTGGGCAAAATCAGTAGCATGTGAACACATAGACAATTAGAGATGAGTGACTGAGGAGACTATTTTCCCCTCTACAGGGCTTTCAGACTCGGAGTTTCACGTTTCATGGTAAGAGAATAAAGGCTATCGCATGGTGGCATTGTTTTGGTGTTTTTTTTTTTTTAAGATATGTCCTTAGATGTGCTGTATACATTGTATTATTAAGACCTGAGTAATTCATTGCTTTCAGCATATACTGTAAAAAAAAAAAAAATCACTTCTAGAAAAAGATAAAATCTTCTGTTACAGTTTTGTAGTATTATGCCAATAGATAAGCTATTGCAGAACTCTTCAACCTATTGTATTTCCAGCTCTTCAGCAGCCTGTCCAGGTTAAAGTCCTGATGGTGCCAGGAATATCCAGCTATATTCCACACTATAAAGTAGGACTCAGAATAGCTTTCCACCTGTTCCCTTATAGACAAGTCCTTCTCGCAACAGCAGAAAGGAAATATGGCTTTTCTTTAAGCAATGCCTTTGAGATCTTTTCTTCATAATTTATCTTTCATAAAAAGGTAAAGTGG
>VXAL01019841.1:0-18454 GCA_013399475.1 Chauna torquata | reverse complement strand
TGCCAAATACAAATATATATATATATTTCTTTCCCCTTTCTCCAGAGAAGTGCCTATAATCCAACCGTTCTTTGTCTTAAAGTCAGGCTTTACATTTTATGACAGCATACGCGCCAGAGAGCTTTGCACATAGACAGGTTTCTCTGTGTTATCAATAACAGTGTGACATGTTAGGGAAGTTTGACTGCTGTCTTCAACACTCAAACTTAAGTGGCAGAATCACTGTTCACACTCATAATTTTATGCACAAATTTACTTTTTGTTCAGGGAAATTATTTATTTCATTAGAATTGAGCTTTGATCATCTGCTCATCTGGATTGTTCTACTTCAAACTCAAGTCAGTTCATTCATTCATGAATATTGTGCCGGGGGAAGTGGAGCAGAGTAGCTGGCCTCGTATTTTGCTGCGCAAAGACTGTGTGGAGGTCCTTCAGTAGATGCACTACATTGGTCTGTGAAGGGCAGTCATGGTGCTCCATAGGGAGTCCATGTTTTCGTTCATATTCTAAAAGTGCTCATATGGCACCTGGTTCAGCCATCCCACTTACAAAATAGCTGCATCCTTCTCTGCCTTCTTCTGATGTGCACCATGTACCATGGACTGAGTGGCAACCATTCACACCAGCCATTCTGAAAGAAACAGTTCTACACAGCAACATCCTTGTCCTGTCCATCCCCTAAACTGATAATGTAGCTAAAATGCAGAGCAACAGAAACATAATATGTCCTCAAGATTGCTGTGATTGCCATATCACATATAATTGCTATAGCAATATCTCAATATTAATCTATCCAGGATCCATTTTTTTCCCCCAGACGTTCATGAATGGATCAGATAGAAACTCTTTCAAGCGTATGCCAAGAGAACATAAATACGAACAGCTGGGGCCAGGGAGGGAGTCTTTCGTTTTTTTTGTTACACGTCAACAAGTAATTGGTTTGTTTAGTTGGTTTGAGCCTTTTGTTTAGCTTATTTGTAGATGTATGAATTTTAATGAACAGAGATCCCTAGTATGAATAAAATATCTGCTGAGAACACAGACTAGTGATTCAAAGGCAGTGTTGGTATTCAGGATATTTAGAGCCCATCTCAGGTTCTCTCACTGTTGGAAAATCTCTACATTCACTTCTAAGCACATGCCCATCACCAGTCTTTCTCTCACCTTTGCTTTTGCTTATACTGTTTTTGACAATTCCCTTTTTCCCTATTTTTGTTCCATCTTGCTTCAATGTTTGGCCTTTTCTCACCACACCTTGTTTAAGTTTTTAAAAACAGAAGGGTACAGGAAAGGTCAAAAGTTCTTCGCCATCTCCCATAATTGTGGGATTAAGAGACAACAAAAAATTACCAGGTAATATATTTTTATTTTAAAGAAATATCTTTTTGCACAGCAAGAAGTATAATCTGAAGCCAATTGCTGCAGATTTTGAGAAAGCCAAATAAGTGAACTGAAAATGAGCTAAAAAAAAAAAAAAAAAAAAAAAAAAACACGGAGGACAGCTCCACCAGCTGCACACTGCAGCTCAGAAGATCTGATTACAATATGCTGGGAGGATGGTTCCCTTCATTCTTTCCATTTTTCTTGTATTATTTCCATAAATGTCTACCCATATCTTCCATAGTTAGGAAGTGGGATCTTGATCTGAACAGCTATGGTAGTTTTAAAGTTTTTAAGTACAGAAATGTTAGAGTGAAAAAATGCGTTGATCAGGGTGAAGAAGACATTTTATCTTCATTAAATAACTACATTAGGAATAGGAAGAAATCTTGCAAGAAAAACAAAAAAGGGTAGAAAAATTACAGGGCTCAACCAAAAATATTCCAGTTGCCTTGTCACATAGAAGGAGTAATACCCGGACAAGGCTTTAGAATTACTCCTGCCAATAAATTTCTTGTAAATAGACCAAACTGAAACACATATGTCCCATCTTATCAAATGTATATCTTGACTGGTCTTAAGCCATGCTGGAGTCTTACTCATAACTGATTGGGCATTTCAGAAATCCCTGTCTCTCAATTGGAAGAAGCAGCTTTAGGAGCAAGAATGTGCATGACCAGGAGCTGCCCTTCAAATACTGCTCCTTTTTTTTTTTTTTTCTTTTTTTAACAAAGTACACTTACAGAACTTGTCATAACCTGAACAAAATGGCAGAATACTGTTAAAACCTGAAGTTAAAACCTGCACAGCCCTGACAAAGTTGTGCCTGAACTGTGGAGTTTGATTTTACAGCACTTTTTCAATGTTAGCAGGAAAATATATTGCTTGGTTTTCCTTGTCTATGCTAAAGAGTATTTCAGAGATCTTGTTCTCACTCCCACTCTTTGGATAGGTCTAGCCTGCATTATACAGCTGACTCAGTGGCACCTATGACTTCAAATGTCTTACAAGAAACCTCTTGTACAGGAGCAGAAAATCTTTTTTTTTTTTTTTTTTTTTTTTTTTTTTTTTTTTCTGTAATAACATGATTATCAGTGTAAACTTTTGCAGCACAAATAGTGCTTTTGTGGGGATAGAAAGTGCCCCAGTTGGTTTCTCTAATCCTTCTTGAGAGAGACATCCTGGGGCAATCAAGCCATTTATACATTCTCTACATTTTTTCCCCCTTTTTTCTTAAAGAAGAGGACTGGTTAGCTGCCAAGACCTGTTTAAATGGTAACCTATGCAATTCATTCTAAAAACACTCATTTATCATTCCCAAATTAATCTTGTAACAGGATAGCTGCTCTAATTCTCATTGTCATTTTACCCTTTGGTTAAGAGATCACAAACACATAGGTATCCAAATCAAAGATTCTAAAGAGCACATATAAAAGATGGAAAATAGGAATGGCATTGCTATAATTATAAGCAGAAACAAGTAGTCATATATCTTAATTTCTCACATATCACATCTATTAATAATAAAATGAAACCTAATTTGTGCTGAAAATTGTTCAGAGTCTTGTGCCAGAAACATAATTGTTTTCAATCAGTTTGGTAGTTGGGAGGAAAAGGCTTTTTTTAAACCTGCAGTAAACACAATTTATTCAAAATGATTAAAATATGATATATTCCATTTTTTCTGGCACACAGAATGCATTTTGACATGAAAAATTATATAAACAATGAACAGTTTGGTATGAAACTACTGTGCAGAATTTTAAAATCATGCTTACATATATGGTGGTTTGAGGGTAGAAAATAATATCTTGGCACTGGCAAGAACAGCTTGCTACAATGAAAAAGTTATAGATGTAAGTTTTTTACTGCAAGCATGCAGCCCTTTTCAAGCTACGTCTTGTAAAAGCATTGTAGACATTTAAACGAAGGGCCGAAGTTTCTGTGGCAGGTTTGGACTCTCGATTCTTCCCTTTTTTGGGGGGGTGGGTGTAAAATTTTATGGGTTCTGCTCACACACTTAGAGGCTTTTCTCTCAAAGGACTTTCTTGTAGAGGAACACACTGCAAAATGTGTGATTTCTGACACCTCTCCTGTTCCCAGCAGCACAGGCCTAAATTTATGTTCTCTGTCCTGCATCCCACTCTGTAGGGACACGAAGAAAATAATGTCTTATTTTTCCTTCATTTCCCCCCACACACCCTTTTCCTTCATGAGCTGACATATCTCTTCAAACTGACTTTCCTTGTCCTTGGATAGCATATATCTGTTTTGAAAAGACGGTCTCTTTCCTTGTACAGTTGAAAGAGCTAGAAATTATGTTTGTTCAAATACACTTGAAAGCAGGAAACACTCCCCAAACCCACTAAACAGTGAGTCTTTCCATTGACTGCGTAGCGTTTCAGGTCAAGACCTTGATCTTCGCTCTTTTTTGTTAATTGTTTAAAAACTGAGTTTCTTTGCTAATCTGCAGGTTATTTTTTACAGTTTGTATGCAGAAATTTAAGCTTGTGGATTTTTTATTTAAATGAGAATTTTCCTCCTGTATCCATCACTGGCTGCTCACTGGTTTGTCTGTGATGGGTTGCTGAGGTCAGTGGTACTCTTTCTGCTCCATGAATAGAATGACTCAAGTGTCTGAAAGAGACTAATGACTCTAATAGCCAACAAAGGATGAATTTGCTTATGTATAAACATCCTTGTTTGTATGCCAGTTAGGACATTTATGCACAGTACATCTATTCTTCAAACATAGGTGTATGCAAATTGCAATAAAGCTTGGGGGGGAAATGGCAAATGGAGCTTACATCTCAGAGGGAGAGACTTGGGAGCAGCCCAACTCCCTAGCAAGAGAGACAGTGTGGTACAGCAGGCGCCTCCAGTCCCCCTGTCTGTGCCCTGGGTTTCCCACAAAAGAAAATGAATGCAGGTCCCTTCCAGCCTGCATGTCCCAGCTAGTCCCTAGTTAGGATGTTCAGAGTGGTAGGACTCCAGGGCACAGCACTGCACAGGCCCACAGGTCACATCATAATGAGCTGAAGATGATCAGAAAGATGTAATGGACAACTCCAATTCCTGAAAACAGCTTGAGAGGGCTTTTTGTGTGCATTAGTGAAATAAAAATAAGCATAACAACAAAAACCTTTCAGAAGTATCCCGCATCCCCCATAGTTGGCAGTGTTGTAAAACATGTTTTCCTATCATAAAGGTCTGCTTTTTAGTGTTCCTTTCTTCTTCATTTTTTTTTCCCTTCCTCTCTCATTGCAAAGTGACCTCAGAAACATTCTCATTTAAAAATATCATCAATATTGAGATCCTTCTGTGGAACATTTTAGCTTAAATAAGCCAGCATATATTGACTACATTCTTTGGGTAGAATTGTTCCAAGTATCTGCAAAGGCAAACTTCTTTCAAAAAATTGTTCTTTAATTGAAAACATTAAAATGGTCATTTTTCAAACTCTGATTTTTTTTTCTGTCTTTGCATAATTTGAAGTATTTGTCTTGGTTTGTTTATTTTTTCAAACATCTGATTTCTTTTAATAAGTGTATCCATGAAAATACTACTTAAAAAAGAAAAAGAAAAAAAGTAGAAATATCTTGCATTAGAACAGTGGATATATTTGGGGAAAAATAATTATAGCTTTTATGTTTGACACATGTATGAAACATTAACAGAAAATCAAAAATCAAACATTTTCCACTGAGAAAATTTTACATTATTTTGTCTTTTCCCCTTTTTCAGTGTATCTTCCATATGTCTTTAAGTCTTGACTACAACATTTTTTTTGTCCTTTCTTCCATGGTAAACCATGAAGCAAAAACTGGAGCTCCATAGCTCACATCTTAAAACCTTCTAGGGCTCTGAGGGTCAGAGACAGCTTTCAAGAAACAGCAGCAGCAGCAGCAGCAGCAGCACAGTACCTGCTTGGGCAAGACCATTGCTGGCTCCAGACCCAGCCTTCAGCTGGGGACATCACTGTTAAGTGCCACCTTCTTATAGAGATGAGCTGATGTCCATTAGTGTTTTAAGTTAAACCTGCCCCCTCCTAAGATCTGTCTGGTGTCAAACAGCTCAATTTTCAGAGGAAAGTGTGAGCGTCAGCAGCTGGGACCATCGTCTCACATGGCCCACCAGGAAGATGTCTGCCTGCCTTCCTAGCACGTCCAAAACAGCAAGCTTAACACACTGGAGCCCAGAGCTCTGGTCCAGGGCAAACGTCTAATATAGATATTGCCTTAGCATGTCTTTTCTCTCTGCAATAATGGTGATTCCAAGCTTCCACCCACAGCTTGCTTTAATGACAGTATTGTGGAGGACAGTGACGCCCACAGCTTGGTACTAAGTCTGTTGTCAGCTCTCAAAGTTTCTCACAGAGTTTAGCTCAGCTATTTAGGGCTGATGAGATCATTCTGTTTAATAGACCAGAGACCACATACGGATGATTTACCAGCACTTTGGGGAACCACAGTTTCAAAATCATTGAGCAAAGCTAATCCCTGGACGTGATTCTGGCAGGTAAGATTGGTCACTGGAATTGCTCCTGTCTAAGAGGTGCAAAAAGTCTTGACTAAAGCAGTATTTTCTGGATTTTCTTCTGCAAGGCTGTTATGACTTCACTGATGCTTGCAGTAATATATGGGAATGAAAGAACAAACAAAACCGCGATTACTACAGGTCTCAGCTTTGGCGGTAGCACTTTCAAAAGCCTACAGCTTGTTCTTGTTCAGTACCTACTTTAAGTTTATCTAAAGCTACCTCTTTTCTCCCAGCCTATGCTGGGTTTTGTCTGTGAATCTGAACTTTCAAGAAAGGGTCTGACCCTACTGGGTGAGTGGATATTGGTGGCATTGTATCAATAATGAGCTATAGGAGCTGTTATGATATAGGGGATTTCTGACAGAGGGTGGTCAGTCATGCTGGGTATTAAGAGGAGGGGATACGGTTGGTCTAATTCTGACTTCTCAGCTGTTGGTGGGACCCCTGTATGTTTCTGCAGGAATATCAGGGCAGGTATTGGTACTCTAGGGTTTCCTTTCAGAGGCATCAGGGATGGGTGCGTATAAAACTGCACAGCTGTTGCATTTTCCTAATGCTGTGCAGTGTAGAGCCCAGCCAGGGCTTGGATTTGTGGCTGGGCTCAAAGCCTGCAAAGTGAAGGATTCAGGATTTGGCCTGGGTCTGCCTGTATATTTATGTAATGACAGAAAAAAGCAAATTCCTTGCAAGCAAATATGAGTCAAAACAAAAACATTGTGAAGGTCAGCTGAGCACAGCAGTGAGATGATATTATCCCAGCCACACATGAAACTCTTGAGCCGCCAGACCGACCAGAAGGACTCACGGCCAAAAGTCATGAGAAGATGCCAGCTGGGAAGCCACCCACCGACACCCCAGCTGGCTTCTCAAAACAACTGGAACCTCCGTGTTTGACACTCAGCTTCAGGCACAGCTGCAGGGCATAGCCCAGCCACAAAGCAATACCAAGGGCTTCTCGTCAGGGTTTCCAACAGAAATACTGTATATGGGCAACACAGCCATAAAACCTAATTTGTAAGGATTTCCTTTTTTCATAAGAGGAACAGTGATGCATTTAGGGCTAAACTTTTTTTTTTTTTTTTTAACTTAACTGGCATAACATTAATTTAGCAAGTCAATCTCTGTTTTTCCTAAATATATTGGTTAGCTTCTTGCTTTCAGCCAAGATATTGTAAACAATTCACAGACACAGATCCAACGCAGAGTTAATTAAGGCTGATCAAAGCTTATGTGCAGTCCTCAGCTCCTAGTGCTGAGGATAAAAGCACTGAGGTCTGAGTTAAGGATGTAGTGTCCTTGGAAATATATATTCCCCCTTCTTGGTTTGAATTTCATTTAATTTCATTATAACCTCATGTCTATAAATGCCCTTGCGTTAAGCAGTAACAATCTCTATGAAACTCTTCTTGGAAGTTTTAAAACTATCTGGAGGCATTTGCCATAAATGTGTGTTTCATTTTTAGAGATGTGGTAATATGTTTGCTGTACTCATTTTGAGAAGTTCCATTGCATTGTGATTACTTTTCTTGTAGGAATGCTCCAGCTTTGACCAGTTCTATTACGTTAGGCACTATACTTAGGGAGATACACTCAATACCTGGAAATGTTTCCAGGCCAGATGAACAAGACAGGTAGGCGATCCTGTCCACAGCTAAATCTAGAATTAAAATCTAAAATCCTGACAGGAGAGCTGTCAGTCTGAGCTCCTTGTCCACCTCTCCTTTAACCATTCTGGGACAAAGCCTACATTTGCACCAGCTATCCAAACCTGCGCTTCCACATGAAAGAGAACTGAACCCGCTGGGTGGAGGAGTTTGCCAAACAGCAGCTGGGTATCCCTTGCAAAAAAGATGCAATTTGCACACTACATACTTGCTATTCAGTTTAGAGAAAGCCAAAGAAGTTCAAATTTTTACTTTTAAGAATAGTTTGGTTTGTTCCAAGTCACCCAGAATAAGTAAGATGGCCAGTGATTTCAGTGTGTACCAGTTTTGTCTCTAAACTAGATTGTCTTTACTAGCTACAAGCTCTTTTTTGCAGATGATATGGCATTTTACAGTCCCAGCTAACATTTTCTAGCTGTTCTACTTCCTTGCACCTGCAGGAAACATTACCCGGAAGCTTTACCCTCTGCATACTGCCTAGCAGCTCCTAAACCATGCTTGTCTTTAAGACCTTCAAACTGTTCCAGGCCTAGAATGTCTTTGCTTTTGAAGCATTACACACAGAGTAAACATGTCCTCTATTCAGGGGAGTAATTTTGTCTGTCAGGGCAGAACCGGGCATGGAAATGCCCTGTGTCTCACCCTTTGTCATGCTGTCATGTGCAATACCCCACAGAAGAGCTCTTTCAGGTTATTTACAGCTATGGACCAGGTGTTTTACCCTGATCATAGCCTCCTCCTGATTCTGTTCATAAGCCTACTCCCTTCAGGACAACTACTCATGAAATCATTGTAATACAAAATTAATAATGCCAGCCGAATATGGCCCTATCATAGCAATGGGAAATGGAAAACTTTAGATGCAACCTGCCTCATTCCTCCTGAATGTGGCAGGAAACCCCTCTGAAGACAGCCAAACTGGCCTGTCTTGCTTTTATGCCAACATGTTAAATTAGACAGCCAGGTATTTTGTTTTTCTTCGCTTTTCTGTGTGTGTGAATTTTGCTGATCTGGTAGTCTTCAGGACAAAAGTTTCTCCTTATGCTATAGCACTTGTAGTTCCTCACAGAACCTACATTGTGTGAAGGTAGCTACCCACTCTTTTCCTGCTACTGAGACTGCAAGTGAAAGTGGAGACTTTGCAATATACCCCTGACGGCTTAATAAACCTCATTGGACTTATTCCAATGAGACAATGAATATTTTCTAGACCAAAGCAGTGTTTCCGTTTGCTAATGTTGGAATATGGTTTTGAATTGGGAATCCAGAAGCAGAAGGATTTTCATTTCTGTTGGTCTGAGCCATTCACTGTTCTTCAATTGGTTTTACTGTCAGGAGGAAAAAAGATTATAGTAAGGTATAAAGCAAAATGTCAACATTTATTGCCTGTCTGGTTTTCTTGTTGTAATGGGAGTTGATCAAACTGGTGAGGGGTAGGAAACCTTGTGCCTTATTACAGAGCCAAAACTCTTGTGTGAACTTTGTGTTCTGCCTAGAAAAGCACTCTGGACTACTTGGTTAATATTTCCTGCTCCTCCATAGAAGTGAAACTTTGTTATCTTAACTGTCGCAACAATATTCTCCTCTTCCATGGAAAAATAAATAAGTAAACAAATAAGGCATGACATTGCTTTGTTGATAGCATTTCTTAAGCAGTTAAGAAATTGTAAACATTTGATATAGACTGCATTTAAGAAAAAAATTAATTTCCTTGGTGTTGGATAAGTTTGCAGTTAGAAACAGGGATTCAGTGATTATATAGTGTGGAAAACCAGAGTTAAATGAAAAATCACCAGTGGAAGCATGACAAGATGAAAGTCATGTCAAGTCTCAAATTTGAAATAGGAGAAAATTACATTTTTTTTGTTAGAATTTTTCCATCCAAATCTTAAAAGGAAGGTGGTTTCTGCTGCCCTTAAAATGAATTTCTGGTTCCGTGTTTCCTTCTGAATGGCTTACTACCTACTATTCCTCTTTTCACTGTAACCTGTGAGGACAGCACTATATACATTCAAATTCTTCTGGTCTTTTAATTGGATGTGTCTCCAGTGTGGTACTGTAAGTATCTCATTTAGCATCAGTGGTTTAACATCCTCCAGAGCAAAGTGAACCAATGACTTAATTAACTTCCACTTGGGCAGTTATCTGCTCTGGGAACCTGCAGGAAGTATTATTCTATTTGAGGGTGACAAATGAACGTACATGAGGTACCACACGCCACCCAGTGGGAGATCTGACAAGAAACATAATTTATTTCATTAGTGGTGCCAAAATGGGCTTTCAAGCTGAAAATCTAAATACGTAGCAGTCTTAGGAGAAGAGGAAACAGCACGGGCTTTGTCTGAAATAATTGATTGTGTACAGTTCATAACATATATTTCCATGGGAAAGTTTAAGTTTAGTGTCACTCTTCATCCATCATAATGTAGTTTGTTAGGTGTTAGCCTAAGTGGTAGAAAAGAACAAACAGTCGAAAATACTTTTGAATTAGGTAATATTTATTAAATGCATTATGAAAAATAGATTTAAAAGAAAACAGCTACCCGTGAGTCAGGAATAACTTCAGTGTTTTAGGACATATTTATAATTGTTCTGGGTACTGTAGATATTGAAACATGGCTGAAGTCTCAAAGATCTTTGGCTTTCTTCAGATTTATTGTAATTTATAGAGCAACAGTTAGTGGCAGCCTCTAATTACCCACAGAACCAAAGTTTCCTGAGTGAAAACTTGAGATCAAAGGGCATGAATAATAGCCTTAAAGGCATCTCCCCTTACACAGGCTACTCTTAGCCCCTCTGCTGTCCTTTGGTATAAATTAAGCACCTTAAGATGAATAAAACATGAAGCACAGAAGGTTTAGATTTCACAGAAGATGAATGGTTGGGTTATTGATGGGAAAAGGAGCATGGGAAAGTATAAACCATGTAGATCTAAAAATTTAGAACTCTGTAAGTAATCACCTTTCCTTTAGCAATTTTTCTTTTATTTTATTTTACTTTATTTTATTTAGTCATTTAGTCCAAATCCTTTCTGTTGATAAGGCAGCTGGATTGCTCTGTGTCATTGAGCTGCACTTTAAACAAGCTCAGAAGCCTTTCGCAGTTCGTTCTGTTGATTTCAGTGGGCATACGACCAGGCCATAAAACCACAAGAGCAATCACTGGTTGTTAAAAACCATACAAGCACTTACATTCAATTATAATGAAAAAAGGTGCATACCTCTTGTGTCTCATGAAACTCAGACTTGAAGGCTGTTTGCTTCCCTATATATATAACATGAATCCGGTTCCTTCCTGATGTAAATTTCATTGCCTTTCACTAGTGTTACACTCGCTGAATTTAATTCTTCTCATATCCCGTCATGGTGTAGATGCATGCAGCCAGAGGAATTAGGTAAGCAGGACCAAACCCCTTTCTACTGCAGGCATTTGCTCATGGAATAAGATTTATCAGGGTGCAAGAATGGGTGCAAGAGGCAAAAGCTGTGTGTTTGCTTTGAACAAAATTCTGTATTTGCTTTCAATGGAGAATGTTTTCTTTGACAAAGAAACAAGCAAAAAGAGCAAAAAGACAAATTAGTTAGTGTTCTGGGAAACGAGAAAATTAAGTGTTTCTCCTTGAGCTGTGAAAAAGGCTGACTATTCATCCTGGCCACTTTTGTTAGAAATCAAAATCTTAACTTTTTGAAATGTTGATGTTTGAAAAAAAAATATTGGTATAACTTCATTTGTATTGAAAACAATTGCCCCAGTCTCTTTCTACCAATGGTCAGACTCCCAAATCAGCTTCCCTTGCAAACCGGAGAGAGGCACTGTTATCATCGTATCTCATTAAAGCCCAGCTATCAGGTCACTCACACAAACACGGGAAAAAGGGGTTTTTATGCTCCTTCTGCTTGATTAACATCAAGGTTTTGAATGAAGGTCATCTGCTTTCCGGGAAGTTGAGTCAGTCTTTGTGTGTCCTCTTAAAGCTGTTCCACATTTTATAATACAATTAAAAATTCATTGGACTAGGACTGGGAACCCAGGTGTCTCTCATCCCTTGGGACTAGTCTAACCACTGTCTTATAGAGTCATTTTCACACTCTCTCCTGGCTCGATAAATATTAAAGAGTTTTATGCAAAGTAAAAGACCTTCTGTAGCAGAAAGGGAGAAAAAATGCGTTCTGAGAATACCATAGATTGCAAAGATTACAGCAGCCTCAAGAGGGGTGGGAGTCCTGTCTTTAATCCTTGCTCTGAATCAGGAAAAAGAATTTTGAATATCTTCCTCCTCATGTGGGATTGTACTTATTTTTTGAAATTGGATAAAAATAAAAAATAAAAAAATAAGTGCATGGAAAAGCTCTGCCACTATCTATCTGAATGGGTTTCCTGGCTCTACGTGCAGAAAGAATATAATTTAGAAACTGGTAATAGCAAGGTTAGGGGTTGTCTTTTTTATGGAATTTGGCAAAAACTTTTCATTCAGTTCAGTTTATTTATGTGAAAAGGTTTAGAGTGGCCTAAATAGATTTTTTCTGATATTTCTTTTTTTTTTTTTTAGAAGGAGGAAATAATAAATATTCAACTAAAGAAACAGAACAAAAATATTTCCATACCTTTCTAAGCTTTTGTAATTTTTTTCACCTGTGTCCATTTGTTTGAAGGAACTTCTGTGAGCCAAAATCTTTTGACTACATTGTAGACAAAAGGTCAAAATTACTTTTTTTCCCTTGTGAAGTATGACAGAAAAAAAGTGCCATTTTTCAAGCAGTTTTAATCTTATCTCTGAATAGGTGTAGCTATGCTTAAATTGTCAGGTTTTGGTAAAACTTTGAGCTCCCAAAGCTGATCCAAAGCCCTCCCTGAGTCGGTGACAGTCTCTCTGTTGACTTAAGCTGTCTACGGAGGGGACGTTATCAGAGTTAAACCCTACTGACTGAGAAACTGTTCCTATGTCATCTAGTATGTTAAGACAGAGATTTACAGAAAGGAGAGATACTTCAAAGTTATCTCAATATTACAGAAATTTAATTAATTATGCTTTTGAAGTAAGGATATTTGGATATTTTTTATGTATTGTATCCCGCTCCCCCCCCCCCCACACACACACACTATGGACATAACATATTGACATAAGGACACTGTAGAGGCTAATGAATTCTGATCAATACAAGCAAAATGAGCCAGGCGATATGCACGCTCTGAAACCCTCATCGGTCAAACACCTCTAGCACACAAAGCCTTTTTCCAATATATGGGCACATTCTTTGTATTATGCTGCAGAATAAAAGGGGCAGTTAGTTTAGGTGATCACGAAAAAATAAATCTCGAGGAGCAAATATTCTCACAACAGTCTTCTAACAATAAGAATGGTTCAAAAGGAAAGGGAGTTCACAGGTCATTCTTATTAAGTGCTTGACTGATTTATTTTTGCACAACTCTCCCTTCTGCTGGAGCTGGGAGAACCGAGGTGCATTTTTGTTCCAGAAAGGCTTGCTAGTGCTGTGCCAGGCTGCTTGACAGGGAGCGTGGGCACAGATATCCCATGGTTGCATCGCCTCAGCCATACTGCTCCAGGAGGCAGAATTCTCTGGACTGAATTCATTTCCACTCTGCCTCTCCCTGACCTCCAGAGTCTGCTGTATACCCTTTTTGGAGCAGTTAGGTAGTCGTTTTGCTTGTCCTTGCAAACTGGTTAAGCTATTCACTCTCTCCACTGCCCTTTCCTATTATACATATTTAAGGAGCAACCTAGTTCTGCTTCTGGAATGCTGGCATTTTTTTTTTAATCTGCCTTAAAGCATTTGTGATGTCTTGCAAAGTCAGACTGTACAGAATATTAAAAATATAATACGGGATACAATGCCTCATGCATAGCATAAACTGTATCTTTTGGGACTCCAGCTTCTTTTTTAATTACATCATTACCCTAATTACCTTATTAGCATCCTCTGGTTAGACAGCTTCTTACAGAAGAAGAAAAAGAAGATTTTTTTTTTTGCCCCTGTGGCAGGCTCACGATAAAATGTTCAGAAACTATTACACTAATCATAACCATTTTACTGTTATCTTCCTCTTTCACCATCTGTTTGCCCATATCCACTTGTCTCCGGCCATATCCTTAGATTGTAAGCTCTCTGAGGCAGGGTATCTTGCAGGGCTTTGCACAGTGTTTGTTCTTAATTGGGGTGCATGGGTGGTGGAACAGTTATAACGATAGATTAGTTTTCTAGATTATCAATAACATAATTATGTTATATTAAGTAATAACATTTTTGCCAATCTTCTTTCTTACCTCATAATATTGTAGTATTGTGTAACATTTGCGAGACAATTGGGACCAGCAATTCATTTATTAATTAAAAGAACTGATAAACAGCAAATGAAGCAGTTTGAGTACAATACAGGCAAAAGTTTCTCCCCTAGTGATTGCCATTCATCAGCTCAACACACTTTGCAGAAGTGAGATATGAAACATTGAAAAGAGAATTTGATTATGTGTTGTCATCCCAATTCATATGTCTCATTTCTCACAACTAGCTCATGCCCTTCATCTATTCATATCATTCACACTGCACTTATACAACTGTTGTTTATCACCTTCTTCATTTATTCCTGTTTTGCTCATGCGACATTTTAACAATATTGCTTAGGAGGAAATTATAGATCAGAATAACTGGTCACATTTTTTTTCTTTCATTTTATTTAAAGCAAGAGGATATATGAATCGAAACCTGTGTTCATCAAAGAGAGCATTGGTTTGAGAACGTTGGATGTTGGTTTCAGTAGTAAAGAATACAAGCTGAAAATATGATACAGCTGTGCTGACCTCTTTGTGATTATTTTGAAAAGCTGGCTATCTGCCCCATCTGACAGTCTGTGAACATGGCAAATAATTTAACATTCATGCCACTCCTGTTTTGGCATAATATATATGAATCATGTGGTCACCACTTTCCAAATTGGTAGTAGATCAGAAAAGAGTTAATGACTACAGTTTTGGTCATGACTTGTTCCACTGTTCCGTAATAAAAAGCATTGTGAAATGAAATATCAAGGCATAAAGGACATTTTGTGCCATGATTCATAAGTCACAAGTCTTTTTTAGTACATCTTAGGGAGTATCTTTCTAATTTTGGAAGTTTCCTGGTGAGTTGATCAACACAGTATCCCTGAGTGTCAGGCATAGTCCAAGTATTCATGGCTTCTTCTTTGAATCCAGAGGCTTCTACGTCACTGAGTAGTCAGCCATTTGCAATCACTTTGAGTGAGTCTTAAAAGAATATGCTAGAACATATTTCATTTGTGCTTCAAAATTTTCTAATTAGAAGTAAGGTTTGTAATTAGATTTTTCTTAAGTCACAAAACATCCGATTATTATTTTCCTGGATTTTTTAAATTATTATTATTATTAATGTAAGTAGAATATGTGAGAAGGGCAGCCCTGGTTAGGTTAAACGGTGAAACACATAAAAATCCTGAACATTGCTCCAACAAAGACTGTATGGCTTGACCAGAGGCCTGGGATCATTTCTAGGTGTGTGTCTTCATTACACTTACACCATTTGTGTTAAGAAAGTTTGAGTGTGAAAATCCTCCTGGGGAGCAGCACTCCTGATCGTAAGTCCACCTGGGCTCTGTGCTCATCTACATGTCATTTCAGAGCAAAGCTGATAACCTAATTAGATGACATGCTGCTAGATTCTTAACATAGCAGTGAGTTGTATCACCTTACCAGTTCTTCTCCGTGAGCCATCATTATCTCTGAGCACTTGTGTGACCCCAATAGCTGGCTCGAGAGGAGCTTTGTATCAGCATCACAAATTGGCCCTGTTAGAGATTCATGAGCTTGAGCTTATCTGAATTTTAGCTTTTGTCCTTTCTTTTTTTTTTTTTTTTTTTCCTGGCTGAGCCAGCACAAGTTAGAAGCAGAGACTTGTATGGAGATGGAACTACAGTTAGACTTAAAGTCAAGTAAACTCAGAGTTTTCAGGTCAGGAAAAGTACAAAGGGGCATGCTAATCCAGCTGTGGCAAATATGGCCCTTACATCTGCACTGTGCAAGCACATAGGTCATGCAGCATGGGTTGTACAGTCCTTTTGCTTGCGTGTGAGATCCTGGTTAAGCAGTACATATGATGACATTTACAAACAGGGACAGCAAGTGGTTGCCTCTATCTATACACACTAGCATAACATCAAATTTCTTCCCTTATCTTAAGCAACTACCATAGTCTTAGTTCTTGATTTTACAGAGAACAAGAAGGGAGGAAATAGCGTCACCAGCCTTCCTCCTTCCCATGAAAGAGCCATACTGTGTTTCACACTAATGCTGACAAGATCACTAGGTGACATGCACCAGATTTCTCAAAAGCATTGTGAGAATTCAAGCCAACATTGTCTCATCTCTACCTCAACAGTAGTCTTCTTGTTTCATCAAATAAAGCCTCTAGCTTGCTCACTGTTGTGCAGAACACATGCGTACACCTGCCACACATTTGGCATCAAAGGCATTGTACAGCTTATGTTGCAAAGCAAACATGCAACTGATAGCAAAACACAGCAATCAAAAGCAGACAGTGCTTCAACTTGATTTAATGTGAGAAACATGAATTTGTAACAAATACGCTGCTTTTATTTTTGTCTTCTAGTGCTGTACAAGAACATTATTTTGATGATAATTTGAGCAAACAAGAAGTCTGTCAAAACTTCTGTAGCTAGAACAACAGGAGGAGGGTAACATTTTTGGCTTGTGGATTTGTTTTGTTGTTGTTGTTTGTCTGTTTGTATGTCTGTTTGTGTGACTGGTGCAACTGGAAATGCTCACATTTCCCAAGATGATGTGCAAAATTGTCAGCGTCCAAGTGTTACTCACTGCCCCCCTTACTGAAGGAAAACACTCTCCTTATCCATCTGTGACATTTCAAACACCTACTGTCTTGGTTTCAGATTTGCAAAGTCAGATTTTTAAGACTAATAGTGCTGCTAAGATTTGGAGAGGCTTAAAATCCTTGGCTCAGACTTTATACACCTAATACCCGATCTATTCTACACACCTAATCTACTGCTCTCTAGTTTGCATTCACCTGTTGTAACTAGGATAAAAAAAGCTTCTAGGAGGAAATGCAGTCATAAAGTAAACATTGTAGAGATTTGAATGTAAATGGGAGCAGCCTAAAATTTAAGGGGTCACTTTAGCTTTCCCACTCCAACAAGAGGTTAATAAAAGGAGGCAATGATTTGCACACGTCATTGAACAATTTTTTGAAGTTGTCTTTACATCTAGATTTTAAAATTCTTTAGTTAGCTTTGTTAGTATTTCCATTCCAAAATATCTTATTAGGGTGAATACAGAGAAGAAAGAATTGCAATAGAGCAAAGATATTATGTTTGTGGAATTGATCCCCATGGAAAAGGGCGTGCCCAGCTGAACTGGGTGAGAAATAAATAAAAGTACTGAAGTGATAAGCCAGTGTTGTCAGGGCAGTGGGTCTTGGAGTATATCCTGCACACAAACGCTATTCAAAGACTATAGTGTTTTGGTAATTACCACATGGTAATTAGATGACCCAGATTGTTGTCCAATAGATTAAATGCAATCGATTTCATCTGCAATATACTACTTGGTAAATCATTATCGTGTATGGAGTTTTGCACACACACATGCACAAACCCCTTAAACTGTAATCAGATCAACAGCAAATACACTTTTGAAACCCTGGTTATACAGTAGAAGAATGGGGAGAATTCGATAATTAATTATCAAAAAAAAAAAAATGAAGATAAGGGATCATCAGTGATTTTTAACAGCAGGATAAAAGCTCCAGCCATGTGAACTGCAGAAAATACTACCTCAATAATTGTTTTTGCTGTGTTTGTAACACAGCTGATCCTCTTCTGGTGATAGAAGTAGCATACTAGCATATTTTAGACTCTTGGTTTAAGAAATGTTTAGAAGGTGAGACATAGCCTGATAGGAGAGACTGAATTAAAGACCTGTAAGTAATATATGAATCAATGGTTACCATTTCTGGGGAAGCTGCATGTTCGTAAAGTTAGTGTCTTGAACATATCTTTTCAGGAATACCACCAGTAAAGTCTGCCCTACCTGTGAGTGGCAATATCCGCCAGTGGGATTCATGGAAGTAGAAGCTGTTGCATCCTGCAGCAAGCAGCTTATCCTGGTGATATTAATGATACAGAAAGACAACAAATTATAGAGGGACTTGGAAAAGCAAGTCAGAGTAGCATTTTTTGAAAGCAACAGGAGCAATAAATTTTTCTAATGTTAACAAAGGCATAGGAAATTTATTTAGATAAATGTTTTAAAATAGAGATCAAATAGTTCCTCTGAATGGCTCTTAAATTTTATTTTATTTTCATGTTACTCTGGCTCCACTACTTTTTATATTTTGGTTGTGATGCTCAGTAAGTTAATCTATTTTTTTGTGCTTTTCTTACAACTCACTTTCAGATGGGCAAGAGATGAGAAATAGGGATATTGCCTAAGCTCTTTTATAATTTTTTAGTGCTGTGTTCCTCCAAAAATGCTGAGTCCAGAAATTTGAGAAAGTTGCACATCATTTAAACGGCTGAAAGCCGGAACCAGCCCTCAGTAGTCGAGGTCGACCGCCTCACAGCCGGCGCAGCCTGATCCACAGCGCCCGACCACGAGTTACAGGGGGGATCTCAGGCTCTAGCTTCGCTAGGAGTGACCTGGGACTGCAGCGAGCCCGGGCAGTACCCGCCAGTCCTCGCGAGAGAAGCTGACAGGGAGTGGGCGTTGCCAGGGCAACGGCGACTGTGCCCAGCCCCTCTGCCTAGAAAAGGCCCCCGGAAGGAGACCGGTTCGCCGCTGTCCACCGAGAGCAGTGAGGGGAACC
>VXAL01019840.1:38364-77636 GCA_013399475.1 Chauna torquata | reverse complement strand
TATATACATATAACATATATTTACCTGTACAAATACCCGAGGGGACAATGTAAAGAGGATGGGGCCAAACTATTCTCAGTGGTGGCCAGTGATAGGACAAGGGGTAATGGGTACAAATTGAAACACAGGAAGTTTCATCTCCATATGAGGAAGAACTTCTTTACTGTGAGGGTGACAGAGCACTGGAACAGGCTGCCCAGAGAGGCTGTGGAGTCTCCTTCCTTGGAGGTACTCAAAAGCTGTCTGGATGGTCTGGATGCGATCCTGTGCAATGTGATCTAGGTGACCCTGCTTGAGCAGGGGGGTTGGACTAGATGATCTCTGGAGGTCCCTTCCAACCTCAACCATTTTGTGATTCTATGATTGGCTAGCTTGCAGTCAGCATGTTATCTGCCTAACTGAAGTCAAGACAAGACTTCAGTACAAAGTTAAATATACTGTCCTGGGTCGTGTGTGAATATCCTCAATATCTTGGATATCTCATCTGTCATTGGAAGTCTGTGTTTAAATTTGCAAAGTAAAAATTAGATCTTTACTTTCTGTCATGGGAACTTAGACACCTACCTCACTTGTTGCTGTCTAAATTTAGATATTTGTACTTTGGAGCTGAATCGTGGCCTGAATTTACTCTCCAAAATTTTAATCCCAATAGCTACTCAGATAGCCTTGTCTTTTTACACTTGCTTTAAGCTACTTACTGAAGCCAGAATATGTACTACTGTTGAAAATGTTCCTTTTGTCCTTTGTTTTATCTTATTTTACAATATCTGAATCTGATTTCTCTTTCACTGCAGTTCTGTAGTTAAAGTGACTTCCTTTTGAGGTAATCATAATTTCCACTGTGAAAACAGACACACCTTAAATACAGCAAAATATAGTGCCTTATTTCCGTGACTAATTTAATGCTTGTTCTTTTTTTTTATTAATGTTAACTTTTTTTTCCACAAAATTGTCAGTTTTTCTTGGAAGAAGCCTTTCTTTTAGCTGCCACACATTAAAGAAAACATATTAACACTTCCCTCCTCCACACACATCTTTTTTTTTTTTCCTATGGACAGACTGAAAAAAGTTTTACTTTTTTATTATGTGTAGTGTGTGCTCATTTCAGATTATTTATTTATATGTTAATCTTTCTACTTCTACTACTGAATTATAAGAGCTACTAGTGGCTTCACAATTTATCAGAATTTTCCGTCTTCTACAATCACAGTAATACGTATGAAAGATGTTAAAGCTATGTGAAACTGGCAAGTATATTTTTATTAAACATGAACTATGCAGAGTCAAAGAAGCTTTCTAAACTCAAGAGCTCCGTCCCACTTCTATAACAATTTTTTTTTTTTTTCCAAAGTAACTTCATAAAATACCTTATCCCAGTAGCACAGAGAAAGAACTTTGGACAATTATGTGATTTGCTCAAACAATTACTGTGGTTGCACATGTGAATGAAACAATTCCACATGCAATGACTGTAAAAACTTCACAATTAAAATAGATCCTTTTTTCGAGACAGACAGATGTACATATATTCTAGCTGAGAACTCACTCTAATAAGATTGCTGATCTGAAATACTCCAGCAGTGAGAGGATAAGGTGGAAATAGTCAGTCTTATGCCAAGTTTGAATTCTGGGAGAAAGCAATTGCTGACATTTGACTTACTTTTATTGTAATGCTACTGTTAGTATCAGAGAGAAAGACCCAACACACTAACAAAAAAATACACTGTGTATTAAATGTTATCAGACAATGAAATTATAATTATGGTGTTCTACTAGACATGTTAAAGCATGGAGCTTCAAGATAATTTTGATAATTTTGACATTAAATTGCTCCTAGTCATTTAGATTTTGCATATAAATAATAATATAATAATAACCAAGAATAATTGTTTGTATCTGTGTTGGAAAAAGGATTTTTTTCTGCATGTTTGCAAAGTACTTGTAACGAACAGACAGCTTCTACTTCACTTGAAAAGGAATTGTAAAATACAGAAGATCTGATGGAAGGGTTTCTTTCCTATTATTTTCCTTTGATCAGATTTTAGTTTTGAATTAAGTTAATATTCATGTTCTAATTTTCAGTTGATTGACAGCAACTATAAAATCTTGCATCCATTCCCAGTCTTCATCATTTGTTCAGAAGATACATATTTTTAATGTTTTAATCTCCACCGATAAATCCTTCATCACATACATTGTTCTTTGAATTCCACCAATTTCTTTACATTCTCCATCCAAAGAAAGCTCATGAGAGTTGATGGTAAGGTCTCTGTGAAGTCTGCTGACAATTAGTTTCTGATCCAAACCTCACTGCAGATAGAAACAGTTTTGCTGTGACTTCAGAGGCTTCCAGTGAGGACACCAGATGGGACTATTACCTGCTTAAGCTCTTCTTACTTCTTGTTATGTAAACCAGAAGTACCTTATTATGGTTATTATGGTATGAGTTATCATAGTTAACTCATATGAAGTCTTTTAGATAATTTTAAACCTTCTGTCATTTGTGCATATCTTTTACAATTTCTGATTTATATAATTGCTTTTATGCTTTGCCAAAGGTATTAATTTCTGTATTTTTTTTTCTAAAATCCCATGTAATTTCCTGTTTTATCAAATTCATTATTGGGCAAAGGAGAGACATTTCAATGAAGTCCCTTAAAATTGAACCAATTTTCCTTCAACNCATTGAAACATATTTGCTCAAATGAAATTAATTTTTTGTAATTACATACATCTGTATTTTCACTTTGTGAAAATTATCAGAATTCCTTAATGTTTCCAGACAACTTCTTATCACATATCTTGTTTGAAACCAGACTGAAAACCAATCTCTGACAGTATATAAAATCTATTACAATTTAACAAAAACACTCTCTTTTTTACATGTTTCCTACTCAATACCTTAAAGTGGACGAAGGGATATATTTATTTGACCTAATGTCAGAGAAGAAAAAAAGTCTGAGGAAGCTGAAATGTTTTCGGGTAATAAAACTCCAAGGCTTCAGGAAGTTTCTTTATTACTTAGTACTGTATGTTCTAATCAAGCATAAAACAGGAAAGTGACTACTATCAAAGGGCCCATAAAAAGAGTTTATGATGTTTCAGATTCAGACAACATAAAAAAGGACATATTCAAATTAGAAACACTATTATAAAGTGTGATTCTATAAGGAATCTCCATAACAGACTTAATAATGTGATTAAAGAGACAAAGTAATAGCAATATACACAAGTACTAATTAGAACATTGAAACTATTACGCCTCATGTGGGAGACAAGTAATAAAATTCAAAGAATATTTGTAAGAAACACTATCAGGGTAGCTTTTAAGTTTCCTACTGCCTCAGGCTGACTATGTGAACTTGTGGTATGTGTCGAAAATGTTTAAGCCAATCCATTTGGCCTGGTAATGCTCCTTTCTTTCAGTGCATTTTGCATCATTATACTGAGATATAGTTCGACTAAACTACTCTTCACAATGGGCCTATTTAGTGTTGTTAAAAGATTCAAAATGTTTTTACATTCAAGAAAGACATATTGTCTTAGTAATATCATTCTATTTCTTAAAAATGAATTTGTTTCTTTTTACTGTTGAAAATATTGCAGCTTCGGATGCTGTACAAAGCTCATTACGGCTTTGGAGTCAGAAAGTCTTGCTGGATTTTGATTAGGATGAATATATCAAATAATTGAACAGGAATAAATTGTAAAAAGTCATTGTTTGACACGGTAAGGCACTCCTCCTTTCCATTTCTAAAACACAAAAGGGTAATTCAAATAGAAAATGTAAGGCAATATCCAAAACATTTAAAACCATACACTGCATTTTTTGAAATAGTTACTACTAGTTATGTGCTTTTATTTCTGTGAGTATTACTGTCAAATTCACCAAGAACAAAGTGAAATCTGCACTGAAGTCTTCCTAATATCTTGTCAACAGAAAGCACTTAAACTCAATCTAATGGACTAATATATTTCAAAAGTGCTGAATGCACGACATTTGGTTTCTTAAATGTCTTCCTCTGAACATATTAATCTGTATTTATAGTATATTGGGATGTAACTGACTAAAGCAGAAGCCTGTAGATAATACCACATATTTAAAAATACAGATACTTTCAGAGTATTGGAAGAGAGAAAGAAAGTGATCATGTCATTCTAGGGTGTTGTCATATGCTTTTCTTTTTAACTGAGCTTATTCTTTTATCTACCATAATATCTAGGGAAAAATTCTGTTACTAAATATCTATAGCATTTTCTTCACCACTAAATTACTTGAACTTATGTAACATTTCACTACAAACTTTTCCTTTTTATATTTTAGACATGTAGTGATCAAATCAAATTCTTGATCCATAGTCTTCATTTATGATGGACTTTGAAGTCTTTTTAAGCAGAGACCACATTCATTCATAACTTATTTGGGACTAATATTGTCTTTCACATTTGACTTCAAATTCTTCCTTCTCAAACTGCTTGTTCAAGATTCTTCTTAATGGCTCAGTGTTTGGGTGGAGATCAGTTCCTCAGGGGCTGGTATTGAGACTGGTGTTATTTAACACCCTTGATGGTGACATGGACAGTGGGATTGAATGCATCCTCAGCAAGTTTGTGGAAAACACCAAGCTGTGTGGCGCAGTTAACATGCTGGAGAGAAGGGATGTCATCCAGAGGGAACTTGACAGGTTTGAGAGGTGGGCATGTGCAAACTTCATGAAGTTCAACAAGGTCAAGTACAAGGTCCTGTACCTGGGTCGGGGCAATCCCAAGCACAAATACAGGCTGGGTGATAAGTGGATTGAGAGCAGCCCTTCAGAGAAGGTCTTGGGGGGTATTGGTGGATGAAAAATTGAACGTGAGCTGGCAGTGTGTGTTTGCAGCCTAGAAAGCCAATTGCATCCTGGTCTGCATCAAAAGAAATGTGTCCAGCATGTTGAGGGAGGTGATTCTTCACATCTTTTCCACCCTCATGAGGCTCCACCTGGAGTATTGCATTCAGCTCTGGGGCCCCCAGCATAACAAAGACATGCACCTGTTAGAGCAGGTCCAGATGAGGGTCATGAAGATGATCAGAGGACTGGAGCACCTCTCCTGTGAAGACAGGCTGAGACAGTTGGGGTTGTTCAGCCTAAGGAAGAGAAGGCTCCAGGGAGACCTTAGAGCAGCCTGCCAGTACCTAAAGGGGGCCTACAGGAAAGCTGGGGAGGGACTCTTTATCAGGGAACGTAGTGATAGGACAAGGGGTAATGGTTTTAAACTAAACCAGCAAAGATGTAGATTAGACATTAGGAAGAAATTCTTTACTGTGAGGGTGGTTAAGCACTAGAACAGGTTGCCCAGAGAAGTTGTGGATGCCCCTATCCCTGGAAGTGTTAAAGGCCAAGTTGGATGGGGCTTTGAGCAACCTGATCTAGTGGAAGGCATCCCAGCTGATGGCAGGGGGGTTGGAACTAAGTGATCTTTAAGGGTCCCTTCCAACTCAAACCATTCTGTGATTCATATCAGCCTGACATTGTAGCCCAACACTGAATGCTTGTCTTTAAGTAGTTTATTCCTGGGAGGGGGAATGGCAATATAATACATACTGGATACAAAAAGGCTACTCAATGAAATAGACAGAAAAAACATCCAATTTACATTAATTCAACCTTTAGCAGAAATTTGGGACAATCTGTAGAAACATATTCCTTCTAGCTCACCTCTAAACAAAAACAACTCTAACGGTGTTCTGGTCACAATCACATGAAATAGGAGCCCCCAGATACTCAAAACACTATTTATCTTAGATCATTTGTATAAAACACAAGGGATGGAAGAACTGACTTGACTTCACTTGCCTTCAGACTATGCAGCTGTATTATATTCACTTTAGAATTTGCATACTCACAAAATATATCTGAGCCAATTAGGTTATTTTTCCATATTAAATAGTATTTTATTGATCAACTGACATTGCATCAGCTGCCATTCTCCGCTTCACCACTAAGTTTGACTCCAATGGTTCCAAGGAAGGTGATCCCTTTTACTCCAAAATGTATTTGTCCAATTATTTTTAAACTACTTCTGATGCACTAATGTTAAAGGGTTTAATAAATTGCAGTCCACTATCAAAAACATTAGCACCAGCCATTGTGCATGTTTATCTTAACCCTCTAAGGCTTTCCTGCAAAGCATTTCTGCTCAATTTTTCCTGCACCATTCATTATTAAAATAAATTGCTCTTGTATTCAGCTCAGCTGCAGGCAAAATACTTCCATTCCAGGTGCCCATCAACTTTTTAAATCAATTAAGTTAATTGACAGCAGGTTTAACAATTTTCTTAATTATGACTCCAAACAGTTTTTTTAAACCAGTTCTCTCCNAAAAAAAAAAAAGAGAGAGGTAACAAAACAAACAAAGTAATAACAATAATTCACAGAACAGAACCCTCATTGCCCTTACTGTTAAAAAGGCTTTAAGGTAGTAATCTATAAAAGAGGAAATACAATGACAAAACAATTCTCTGTTTTTCCTTCAAAGTCACTTTGGAGAATTTCATCAGTTCATTTCAAAGCTGAAAACCGTGTTTGAATTAGAATCAGGTGTGAACTACATTAACGGTCATTCAGTAAATGGCGTTCTTCCTCCTGGGTGAATTCAGAGCTGGGATAATGTTAAGGAGTAATACTGTCCATCCTAAACACAAAGGAAATGAAGGCTTGCCGTTTCTTGTAAGATGACTTTTCATGTAGTATTTCTGTCCCCTGTGCTAGTACTTCCATTGTTGCCTTCCTCCAGATTTTTCAGCATGCCCCATTTTTGTATACTGCAAGGTTCTCTGTAAATCTGTCCTCTCTTCTGTTGAATTGCTGTACTGGACTGTTTAACAGTGGTAGAGGTTTCTGTTAAATGTTTCTCAATTAGGCTAGAATGTGTTTGAGCAAAGTACTGAAATATTCTGGTATAATCAAGATCAGCAGAATCTGAAGAATCAAAATATACAGATTCCTATTCTGTGCAAAGTTTCAGTATTGGAAGGCTTTTCTCCCAATTTTTTTCCAGTTCACATGAGAAACATTTTTTTTCCTGAAGTGAAACTTAAGGTTTTTGTTTTAGTTGGTCAGTTAACCATTTATTTTCAATATCATCATTTTAATTTATGCAGTGTTATATTTGAACTGAAGTTCTAATATTATAGTAGTATAACCAGTATTAGATTTTAGGAACAGAATTTCAAACATAACGTATGCATACATCATCGTTATGAAATAAATAAAAATGGAACTGTCCAAATGAAACATTTTGGCATGTTCCAAGCATCACAGTTTGACTTTGCTTTGCTTAATTCCTCTAAATTAATGACCCCCTGTGGATTATTTAAATCCTCTTAATGGAAGACTTCCATCAAAAATGTTACCAAGTACAGTTAGCGAGGAGGTAGCTCTATGAAGTCAATCAAGTGCTTAGCAGAGCTTTTTATTATTAGGTAGAAGGTGACAAGTAGAGGTTGGCTAACAGTAAGAAAGAGCTATAGACTATTCTAACTTATACTCTTTTAGCAGGTTCATGTGGAATGGTAAGAAGATAGCGATAGGATGGTTTAGATGTGCTTTTCTGGTATGAACTTCACTGGGTAAATTTAATGCTTGCTTTTTCTAGCTTGGCAAGATCAGAATTTTGATTTTCCATTTCTTATATGAATCACAATGGCAAAGATTTCCCTAAATGAGGTAATTTTCAATTAATTAATCCCTAGTGCCATATAGCTTTCATCTAGCTATATCACAAAATATCACAAAGCTATTTTTGCACCAGTGGAGAACATCGATGACAATTAAAGCACGTATATTGGTTATTGTTGAAAGTTGATGGGAGAGTTTTGCAGAAAATAGCTCGTTCATCATAACTATGTCTAAAGTCACTACCCACCCCTAATAATTATATCAGGAAAAACACAATTTATTCAACAAAAATCTATGGTTTGTTTCCAAGAATTTCATGAAAGTGTATTTAAAGAAACCTCATACTATGAAACAAAGGTTGGGTAATTACAGCTAAACAAGAAATACTTCCGCATTTATTAAAAAAGAGATCAAAGTGCACAAAAGAAGGATTGGGACTTCGGTTCTTTACTAGTTCTTCTAAACTTATTCCATTGTTTACAAAGTTTGGCCTACCATACTTTACAATAGAATGTGTTCATTATTTTTCCTCAGTAAACAGTGTGTGCTGTTACAGATGCCCCGAAGAGTGAAATTCCAACTTTTATACAGAATTTATGTCAGTGGGTGGCCTTTTAACGACTGTGTAGTTTTCCAACCNGTCTGTGTGTCTGGAGGTGGCATCACCTTTTAAGGTGACTTAAAAATCTATGGATTTACACAATAGCTTGTGAAAAATTATTTATTTTGCTTTAGACAAGAAAAGGGTGTTCTTTATTTTTCAATATTATTATAGAATTTGAGTGTCATAGCCACTTTAAACAAATTAAATGTTAGAGACAAGAACAGAAATCCTGTTGGACTGATAATATAGTACTTTATCCCATATTCAGTCATGCCTTTTCTTTTCCATTTCCAGAAAAGCAAGGATTTGCTTTGACATTCCGCAATTTGAGTTCCCACTGAGTTTAAAAGAAATTCTATGTACAAAGAGACTTCAACTGAAGTCACACATTCCTGAAGGCTGTGATCTATGTAAAAGGGTGGGAAGATAACAGCAGCCAATATCTTAAAGGAAACTATGCACACATTAAACACTTAATATTTCAAAGTTCATGTGCTAGTCATTCATCTCTCTTGCCTCTAGGTGTCCAAACGCTAGCGATCTAGTCTAAGTTACTCATCTAAATTTTTTCTGTTTGGAGAAAGAGGAGAAAAAAAAAAAAAATCTCCAGAGATAGATTCATCCCATTCAAAAATGACTTTAGAAAAGCTAATATAATAGCAAAGACCAAGAGTGTAGTTCCATGGTATGTTATTTTTCTAATTCCAAAGCTGAACAATGAGGTTAATACTGTCATGTGCCCATGTTTATTGCTGGTTTCAAACGGCTGTTTCTAGTCCTCAAAACTGTGCTCAATTAAGTGTTTGTTAGATGAGTCCCAGGGAGGGACTTTTGCTTTTTACTTTCATCATTCCTAGTCCAGTTTACATCATGCTCACACAAACAGTTTGGCACAGCTGAAGTTGTGAATCATGGTAGAAATGCTGGGACAGTCCCTGAAATTTGGGGAACTTCTTAAACTGCCTTTTTCATGGTTCATGGAGTTGAATCATAACTTGATACATGCGAAGCATGTAGATGTCAGCAGGAAGGATAGAGGTGAGGAGTGGGCAGTTCTGGTGGGTTGACCCCGGCTAGCAGCTGAGTGCCCACCATCTGCTCCCTCACTCCCCACTCCACGGCATGATAGGGGAAAGAATTGCATAAGCAAGAACCATAAAAAGAGCTCTTGGGCCAAGATAAAGATGGTTTAATAAGTGATGAAGGAAAGAGGAAAACAGTGATGTAAATGCAATCACTCACCACCTCCCGCCAGCAGATTGATGCCCAGCTGGTCTCTGAGCAACAGCCTCTTTCAAAAGAAAAACAAAAAAAGAAAAACCTCCTCCCTAGTTTTATTGCTGAGTGTGACATTATGCAGCTTGTATAATGTCTCTTTGAATATCTCTTTGGTCAGTCCGGGTCAACAGTCCCAGCTGTGTCTGCTCCCAGCCTCTTGCCCACCTCAGCCTGCTCACTGTATTGGCAGAGTGAGAAACTAAAAGTTCTTTGAAACAGTGCAAGCACTGTTCAGCAAAAGCTAAAACACTAATATGTTATCAACCCTGTTTTAGTCACCAATGTAAAACACAGCACCATATTGGCTGTTATGAAGAAAATTTACTTCCCCCCAGCCAGACCCAGTACAAAGTTATATGACTTAAACTGAAAAATATAGAGGGAAAAAAAAAAAAAAAAGAGTATAATTGAAATTTTAAAGAAACTGTGAAAATAAACAAAATGTAGGGTTTAGTTGCCTGACATTGAGAGGACCAGAAAAATACTCAAGCAAAAATATAGATAGGAAAAAATCGAGTATATATTTTTAAAACAACTAAAATTAGACATATTTTACAATCAGATGCCACAAATGCACTTTATTGTTCATGTGTTCAGTCTATCACTGAGGATGACGGTAAGAGAGCTGTTTTCAAGAATGACTAAAAGAAATTCTATTTCAAAAAATAAATGGAAACATACAATCTTAGAAACATCTTTTTCTAGAATTTGGTATTAAAAATGAAAGCATTCAATAATTTATGCTACAGTAAGAGATGAAAACATTGAAAAGGGCCATTCTCTTTAGTCACTAATTTTTTTATTTGTTTGGTTTTTGAGACCACTAACCTGAATGTTAATTTTGCATCCTTTTTCAAACTGCAAGTATCTCTAATTTAGATCATTTCTTAAAACCATGAAGTGGGAGCTTATCTGACCAAATATAGGTATCACAAAGTAGATGACTTCATATGACCTTGTCACCCTAGATGTCCTTAATATGAGTGAAGAGAAATAGAAATATTAGGTCCAGTACCTCCCATCTTGCAGTTATCACACTTGAGAAAAAAAAATGGGGAGAAAGGAATTTTAACCTAAGTGCCATGACTGTCCATGCTAGAGAAATTTGTTTAGAAAATTTTTCTCTTCAAAGACTATTAGGAAGTGGCCAACTATCTTTTTGTCACTATGACTACTGCTGTTGTCAATAGGGTTAATAAAGTACAGAACAAATGTAGTATATGTTAAGCAGAACTTTTAATGTCATTAGTCTATAAACTTTATTTTTCCTGCTAGGTTAGTCATGTACTATAACAGAAGTGTAGGTATGAAAGAAAAAAAATGTCATTGTTAGTTATACTCTGAATTGAGTGTGACAGAACTATCTCATTGTTTCTGCAAGACCTAAAATTGGTCACTATTTAACTAGAAAATCATTTCCTCCAAATTGACTCCTACTTCACATTTCTGCTCACCACTACCACAAAATCCATCACTGGCAGTGACTGCCACTCTGCTTCAGTTTCAAGGAATGATAATATAACCCATTCTTTTTATTACATCTCTGAAATGAAGCACTTTTTTGCTGCTTAAAAACACTTTAATTTGCATCAGTGTGGTTTCTCCTTATTTTTTTTTTTTAATTTTAGGCTTATATCATAAAAAAAATGAAAAACCCTAACTTTTATGTTATCGTATCATTATATGTTTTGCAAATGCTTGACATTTAGTGATCAAACAGATTTTCTGCTTTCAGCTGCGTTATAGATTGTTCTAAAAAAAGTTGGTCAGCTGTGGCATTTGGCTCTTCATTAAGCAGTTACTGACTTTCTTTAGGTTGAAAATCTTACCCCTGTCTTTTCCACAGCATCTGCTCTATAGGAGAATCACTCAACAATTTCTTATACTTTTTTTTTTTAATTTACCAGATTTATTTGTATAATATGAGTCAATTAAATTTGCGTAGAGCAGATCTCCACTATTGGGATTCTCTTCTCTGAGTCTTTCAATTTCGCTATAGGTTTTTAATACTTGATGATGATTGTTTTTTGTAATTAAGATTTAAGTATCCAGTCCCCTAAGACTTGTCATACAGAGAGCTGCCACTCAAGCGTTCAGCAGCCCTTTCAGGCGCACCTTCTCTTTGTCATAGTCTTTTTCTAGCATCCAGGAGTTTAAAATAAAAAGCCCTTTGTTGAGCAGTGCTGTATTTCATCCCACATATTTTGTTAATCCACACCATAACCTAACTCCAGTTTACCTCAAACTACTAAAAGGGCAAAGTGATAATGTCTCTTTTAGCAGCTGCCAACAGCATGTCATGGGAATGAATAAGGCTTCCATTTGACTGAGTAAAATGAGACACTGCTCTGTCAATTCTACAGCTATTCATCCTGTAAAAAGTATAAAAAAACTAGTAGCTTAAATATCAAAGTTATGGATTCAGTTTTGATTCTTGCACAGGTTCACAACTGATAAACACTACAAGAAACATGGGGCCAAAGTCAAGATGTTTGGTTTCTTTTTTTCATTGTTTCAGTTGAGACATGAAGAGAGGCAGGTTAGATGCAGCAATATGCAAAGAGAACTAGAGGTCAGTGAATCCGTATGAAATCCTGATCAGTGATGCCAGTCATGGTTCCGTACCACATGATTTTGCTTCTGATATGCTATATAATGCTTAAATGCTAAAATGATGTGCAGACAATGACCTTGGTTGAAGTACTGTTTTAGCCACAAGGAGAACAGAGGTCATCAGCACTCGGGAGCTGGGGCCTGGAATCTTTCTTCCTTCCCCCAGGTCCCCAGTTGTGCCAGGAACATAGGCTATGTCTAACTAGCCAGCTGTGTGGCACAACAGGAATGTATCTCTAAGCAAAACAGCCGATGCCGAGGACCTGGCATCCATGCTGAGAGGTTTTTACTTCCAGTTAGCTCTAGTATGGTCCGGCAGAGTGAATATCCATTTGTGTTTTTATCATGTTAGGTTTCTTTCTAGTGGACCTATGTCTTGGTTTACTTTCATCCAAAAGGAAGACAATCTTGTGGTTTGAACTTGAGCTGTAAGTATAAGATTCAGAAGTGCAGTCCTGTTCAAAACTGAAAACCTAGTGAACTGAATACCATGGTTTTCATAAGGCTAGAAAGCACAAATATCAGAAAAAGAATATAGCTATATTTTTAAATCTCTTAAACTTGGATTCCCACAGACACTATAGCTGTATCATCAGTATTAGCCTTTTAGAATACCCAAATAGAGTATTAATAATTTCAAAGTAGCTAGATTGATTTAATATATCACTTCCTGTTTTACTTTTAATTTACCACGCCACTAATCTATCAATCTCATCCTGCACTCATAATTATTTGTTGACTTTAGTAGAGAGAATTAATTCTTTACATCTTTCAGGCTCTTTAAATGATAATATATTTCAAATTTAAAATTACCATCAGGCTAGCAGGGCTCCAGGGGGATGCACGAAAACACCTCCTTTTGTTTGATAGAACCTTTAGACATATCACATACTATTCATAATGAGTTGCCTTTATCCAGATTAGATTTAGAAAAACACTTTTTTTTTTTTTTTGGTCACAGATTTTGCAAACAGAGGATATCTAATTAGAAACAAGTTACATATTCAACGCTTAGTTTGAGTGTTTTAGTAGGAATGTGATAAAAAAAAAATCATAAGAATAAGAATAACCCAGGGGAGATCCAAAGAATCTCTGCCAACAGTGTTTGTGGCTTCACAAAGCACTCAGTCACAAACTGTCAAAAAGAAGAAAAATGTATGTAAGTTTGTGTATAATATATTATGTTGAAAATATGCTAAATAGCATAGCATATGCTTTATCTTAATTGTCATTCTCTTCAATAGGGTGTGTCATTGATCTTACTTTTCTTCCCAATGCAAATAACTTGTCTTTGTTATTTCGTTGTGTGTTAGTTTCTGGTTTAGTCCTACATTCAGTCCTGAGCTATTGTAAATGTTGTTTACACGTTCATTGAATATAATGTACAAAGCAGACAAACCAGAACTCTAGAGGAAAATCCTTACCTTTAAATAGCTGTTGCACTACTGCACCACTTTGTTCAGGAAGCTATGCTATCTAAACTAACCAAATGAAAATGATTCATTTCAGGCAGCCTTTATTTTATATTGGTCTTTCCACTGAAGAAGCAAGAACGGAATTCTTTTCACCTAACTTTAAACATTTATGTATGACTGAACTATCTTCTCAGACACAGCCTGCATTGAGCTGTAGGGTCTTTTCTCATCTGTTCCTATTTTAAACATCTATCCTAGAAAAAGATGAACTTCACCCATTTCTCCATGTGTAGTTATATGGAAAGCAGCTATAAGTAAACAGCTCACATGGTTGTGCCTAACTGGAGATTTTTAAATTACGGCAAATAAAAACTAGTCAAAAATCTGTCTCTGCAGTTGCTGCAGCAACAAGGCATTGAGCCACAGCAAGATAACAGCAAACTCTTTGTTTGATAGTCTAGTTGTGGTTCACTATAAAAAATAATCAAAAATGCTTTGGCAATGCATTAAAAAATGGAGCAAGCTGATCATAATCTTCCATGAAAGGACAAGTTTAATTTTTTTTTTTTTCCTTAGGGTTACTCTTCTTTAAGAATTAAAGAAATCTGTCTGTCTAGATGAATTGAAAAGAGTCAAAACAAGTCCTGAAATAAGAATGTCTGAAACTGATAGTGAATATGGAAAAACATATAGAGAAAATTATGAAAAATATATATTTTGTGTGTTCATTCATTACAATGTATTTTTAATTAATTACTTTATCAAATAATTTTATTACTCAATGTGAATTTGTTGGTTTTTGTTTTTATTTGTTGTTGTTGTTTATTTTTTAATTTTTATGCTTAAAAGCATAACCCAAAACCCATATTTAGCATATGCCCTGTATGCCTATGTATGTATTGTACAAGCATTGATAAGGATGGAAATACTATATTCAAAACATCTGCCTGAGGAAAAGGAACAGCATTTCTCTCTTTTAAGTATCACTTAAGATGACTTGTGCTATTTCATAATTCAGATTAAAGATCATTCTGAGTGATATTTCTTACCAAAAATAAATATTAAAAAAAAAAAAAAGAAAATGCTCCTCTGTTAGCTTTTGTTTGCCTAGAGTTTAAAATAATTAGCAGTTTTTGCTAGATTCCAGTTCTATATTTGACAATAATGCAGCACTAAACCTGTTTCACATCACCTGGCTGTGCATTTCAAGTAATGAAATAGCAAAACACTGGATAGCAATATATCAAACATATTCGTAAAATTCCAAAAGATCGAAATAAGAGCCCCTAATGCAAAATGAAAATTCTTTTTGTGAAAACCACTATTAATGTGGAATATCATTTTCATTGTACAGTCTGTGAGCTTTTTTTTTTTTTTTTNTTTTTTTTTTTTTTTAATCTACGGATGGTGTTTAAGGAAATATGGTAAGCTTCTATACGATGCATAAGCTGAACACTCAATTCCTACAACTTCATTACTTCATTTCCAGTCATCTGCTGATCTACAGAAAAATGCAAGGCAATGAAACAGGAAAGCCCCTTAAATTAAAATCATTGCTGTTTTGTAACACAACATATCTTTTCATCTAGTGTAATTCCACCATATCAAACATAACAAAGAGCTATAACTAAAAATTCCAACCTCATATAACTTATAACACCAAGAAAATATTTGATTTTTTTCTGAGGATATCCAGAACTAATTCTCACAATGAAGGTCTTGCTAAACTGATGCCGAAGTATTTGAAAGACAAAATCTTCACAATTGGCAAAAGCACATAAAAAAATTTAAATTACAAAACAGTTATCAAAAATTAAAATAATGTTAAATGTGCTTAGGCAATACAACTGTCTTCAGGTAAAATATTCTGCCAGAGTTATTCATCTAACAAGCAGAGTTAATCTTACTGCGAGATTTGAAAGATTAAGAAAGGTTTAAGGGGCTGTTCTAGAGCTTAAACAGGAAAAAAAAGGTTATAAGTGCCTAATGTTTTTTCCTTAAATTTTCCTGAAATTCCTAAGAATTTCAATTTGGCAATTGAATCCAAATATTCCCAAAACTTTATGATGCCTCATATCTAACTTTTGCATGTTGATGACCAAAAAAGAAAAAAAAAAAAAAGAAAGAAAGAAAAAAAAAAGGCAAATGATTTTCATGCCTCTGAAGCCAGCGTATTAAGTAACTCCTAAAATATTTGGTGATAAAAGCTGATGTGGGTAAAATGTGCTAGAGAAGTACTGGAGTTCTAATACATTTATCACTTTTACTCCTCCTTAGTCATTCTTTTGAGTACTGCTAATAACAGGACACTATGCCAGATAGATAATTTAATTAATATGACTTTTTTTTTTTTTTATGTTCCTACCACATTTTTGATTGCATCAGGTGAAGCAAAGTTCTGTAGCAACAGCAAATGTTCTTAGAGTAGAGAGAAGAAGTAGAAGCTTTGGGTACACAAAACCTTCTTCAGAAGCTTTGAAAAAAATCTGAGTACTTAAAATCTTCTTCAGAAGCAAAACACTTCAAAGTAAATATAATTTAAGAATAACTGTTCTAAGTTGAAACCAGACAAAAGCGTGGTTAGTATGTGAAGCTGAGGGATATATTAGGAAGGAAAGTGAGAAAAACTAGCTGAAACGTGAGTGAGCTAGATGAAATTTATTCAAATATTTCTTTCCAGCATAAACTTTAGGTTTCATCTGCCCTAGGTTAGGCATTTACTTGCTTCAATGTCTTTTATAAGCACTTCTGGATGGCAATACGATGACCTATGTTAGAATTAGATGACTGACCATCTGATTATATGTACCTAATTTTCAGAATGGTAATTGAAACACCTCTTGTAAGTATGCACATCATTCAGTATTTTCAATTCCTTCCTTCACACAGCAGTCATAAAAAAGAACAGAGCAGGAAAGAAACACTTTCCCCATCAGTTTTAATAACATTAAATAATGTTCTGTATTCAGAAAATACAGAATTTTCCAAATCAAATAAAAAGTGGAGAATAATGCCTTTCTTATATCAGGATATAAGATTAGGATCTCTGTTCCTAACATGAAGTAACTAAGATAGAAATATATTTAGGAAAGAAAATTAAAGTTTCTGCTTTACAGAAGTCAACCTGAAAATTTGAACATTGGTATCAATGAGTTCCAAGGAAGCTTCTGGGTTACTAGTTTCTATAGAATAAGTATGGTTTTCTTTCATAATTCAGTTCCCTAAGAGAGTATTTTACTGCTACATATACTTTATATCATGAAATCTAAGACACTGTTAAAAAGGAAGAGAGTTTCAGATTTGCTAGGGCTTTATAGAAGAGATGGCATAACCTCATAAGTAATAGGGCCCTGGACAGACTCGCCATATGGAGGTTTAGATGCTGAAGCTTCCTCCTCTAACCCTTACAAATCATTACAAATCAGATTCAAACTTTTCTATCTGTAAATAGATTATAGAGATTCTGACCTCCTTTTAACACATGGAATAATTCTGGAATAGCAGTAATAATTCTTGTTTGTAATACTAGTGCAAAATTATAGGCTGTATTTTCATTCCAGGATATGAATGTTTATTCACGTCCCTGTCAACAGATGTGTGTAAAGATAACTTACTTCCACTGTGAAGAAAAAATACTAATATAAAGTATTTCCTTTCCTAGGTGGCACACTGAGTGTCCTAGGTATCAGAAAACTGACCTAGCTGATTGACATGCAAGTAATATTTTTTCTGACAGTCACTATTTTATATAGGGAGACCTTGAACATTGTTTAAATTATCCATTGAGAATCCAGTTTTGACAAAATTGTCATCATGCTCAAAAACTGTTATGGGTAAGAATAAATATTCTGGTTGCAAATGACTTCTGTGGTATCACATATTATTACTTCTTATGTGCCTGTAATGAAAAAAATAATAATGTGAAATTATGGAATCTTTAATTTTCACCACAACAAAACTGTTTGAGCCAGAAAAGTAAATTAATTTTCAGGACATTTCTGATTCAACCTTAAACTTCCAAAGCTTTAAAAATCTTAGGAATAATGTAGCTGGTAGGACTTTCAATAAAACACTTGGGGAAAAAGTGTCAAAAAATCTGTTCTCAAAGTTATCCTCCCCAGTACCTTCTATCCTTAAAACACGTGTAGATGTTGTACTTTCAATAGCATCCATAGCAGACAGCAGCAAATTTGCTGCCTTTGAGACTTCCAAGTCACCAAAGGCAAATCAAGAAATATAAACATGTAATTTCCCCACCCCACCCCAGCCAGTTTAGTGAATACTTGGAGGTGAAAATGTACTCCAGCATGATGGTAAATGATTCAGATATTCTTAAACACTGGAGAAGCATGTCTAATTTCAAAAGTTTGTCACTCAGAAACTTTAATTACAATGTTAGGAAATTAGCACTTTGCATACTGTAACATAATTCCCCATAGCACTATGAAACTACATGCTGCCATAGATCTGATCCAAACATGTAATCATGGCAGAATACTTTATTAAATAAGAAGTGAATATTTAATTGTTTACAGAGTGACTACCACATTTTAAATGCCAATACAATATAAACAGTTACATTAAAATTGTAGTTAGAAAAGCAGTAGCTTGAAAAAAGGTCTTGTTCAAAAGATGATAGACATAAAATTTCTGTAGTTTAGTAGTGTACTATGATATGTTTTGTAATTCTGGAAAGCATTTCATAGAATGCAGAAATAAAATATTTTTTGAAAATTAAAATAGATATGGTCAAATATGTCACTTAGTGTATTGTGTTTACATGGAAGACTTTTGGTAGCGGGGGCTGCAGTGGTGGCCTTTGTGAGAAGAGCCCAGAAGCTGCCCCATGTTAGATAAGAGCCAATTCCAGTTGGTTCCAAAAGAGACCCACCACTGGCCAGAGCTGAGCCAGTGACTGGCACTGCTTGTGCTTGTGTGAGAGCAGATTTAAGAAAGTGTAAAATCTGCTGAACAACAGCAGCTGGGACAGAGGAGTGAGGAAATGTAGAGAGAAACAGCCCCGCAGACATAAAGGTCAGTGAAGAAGGAGGGCAGGAGGTGCTCCAGGCAGTGAAGCAGAAGTTCCCCTGCGGCCCATGGTGAGGACCATGGTGGAGCAGGCTGTCCCCCTGCAGCCCATGGTGTACCATGGTGGAACAGATCTCCATGCTGCAGCCCAAGGAGGTGCCCACAGTGGAGCAGATGGATATGGCCTGAAGGAGGCTGCAGCCCATGGAGAGCCCATGTAGGATAGACTGTGCTGGAGCTGCAGCCTGTGGAGATGAGCCAATGGTGAAGCAGGAGGTCTGGCCGGAGCTGCCACCCGTGGGGGACCCATGCTGGAGCAGTCTGTTCCTGAAGGATGGACCCCTAAGTACAGAACCGTGTTGGATCAGTTCTTGAACTGTGGTAAGTCTGTGGTAAGCCCAGGCAGGATCTGTTCAGGAAGGACGTGTCCCGTGGGAGGGACCCCATGCTGGAGCCAGGGCAGAGAGTGAAGATGAAGGAGTGGCAGACAATGAAGTGTTATAGACTGACCACAACCCCCATTCCCTTGTGCTCCTCAGGGGAAGGAGGCAGAAAAGGGTAGACGGGGTGTAGGTGTTTCTACTTTGCTTTTAGTTCTCACTGCTCTAGTCTGTTAGTAAAAGGCAATAAATTACATTAATCTCCCTATGTCTATTTTTGCCTGTGACAGTAACTGGTGAGTGATCTCTCTGTCCTAATCCCAACCCATGAGCTTTTTTTTTCCGTCATATTTTCTCCCCCTGTTCTGTTGAGGAGGGGGAGTGAGAGAGTGGCTGTATGGTACTTATTGTGTTAAACCACAACACGCAGTACAATTTATTTATATTCTGCTATTAATATGTGAAATTAAGTTATTTTTTACATAATATTGCAGGCCTGTTTAATTTATTTTAAGCCTTGCAAACAGATGGAACATACAATTATTTCTTGTGAGAAGATACCAGATAGATGCAATCTTCCAATAATCTCCCCAGAAAAAAAAAAAAAATGTAAATATGCATTCATTAATGTTATCTCTATGATTCAATGTACCTCTGCAAAATGCTAATGTTACTTAAACTTCATATATTTTTGGTCTTTTGTATGCTTTCTTGAAAAGGTAATAAAAAAGCAAGACAGGCAAGACTAAGTAAAAAGTATAACAAACTTGCCCACTGCAGTGCTTAATGGGAAAATGACCAAACAGAAGTGGAGAGAGAGTAATGAAACCAAAAGCTATGAGAAAATGATAAGAGACATTAAACCCTCTAACTTTGTGTAACAATTGTGGGGAGTTAAAGATACTGATGGAAACACATATATCTGAACTGTAATAACATGTGCATACTGCTGCAACCCATTTCCTTCATATTGTTTCACTCTGCATGGGAGGATCTAGTTATAACCTTTTTTTTTTATGTGCACCTTTTTTTTATGTTGTGTGAGGCATTGCATTAAAATACAATTATGTATGTGAGTTTGGTTTCAAAAAAAGGACCTATGGTTTAATGTTGCCTAGAGCAGACTGACAAACATGTAAGCAGAGAATATGTGGGAGGAAACTCTAGGGAAAAGAAAAAAAAAAGGATATTTGAAGTATGAACAACATTTATTTTTGATTCAAAACAGCTCTGTTAGATTGCAGGTGACATAAAGGGACTGTACTGCTGGTTAAACACTTTGTTATTAATTCTTTTTTCTACGTTCTGTAGCCTTTACTATTGACATCTATGAATCTAGTTCCAAAGACTTAAAAGAACAGATTTCTCAAAAAAAAAAAAAAAAAAAAAAAAAGAAAGTATAACAATGGATGAGAGTTTAAGGAATCCTTTTTACTTTACTATCTTCTTCTCCTCCTCCTCCTCCTCCTCCTTATTCCTCTTCTGTTTTACATAATGTTTAGCAGAATTGTGGTTTATATTTTTTAGAATACAGAAAACAAATGTTTTCCTTAAGAATATTATTACTGAAAAACATCAATATTGGAAAGTTTCTGTTTAACTCATAAGGCATTCCAGGTCCTTTCCTGTATCCATTTTTCTTGCAGTTATACTGATGAGAATAAATCCATTTCTTCCTTCTCTTCTTCAGTAGTCATTAAACATGTATAGAATTATTATTAGTAAGACATGTAGAGGAACTTGATCTTACAAATTTGATCTTACAAAACAGGTCAAGTGGTTGTAGATGGTACCTTTTTTTTTTTCCCTCCAAAAAAAAAGAAACAAATTTATGCAATTCAGTAAGATGTCAGAGTATAAAACAATTTAATTATTTTAGGCCTAGATACAGTGGACTGTAACAACAGGCAAAATGTTTAAACTAAATTACATCAAATTTACCGATGCTAACGTAACCATCAACGTTGAAATTGACTGTACAATATTGCTTTCAAATCCTTCAATGCTTGTATTTACCATGCATGTCTATAAGAAGCATAATACACCTGAATTATTAAGCATAAATTTTGGGAAAATGGTAGAAAAATAAAAATAAATATCCTGTATAATTAGGTCTTAAGAAATAAGACCTTTCAAAAAAATCTTAACTGCTATATTTCCATTTTGCAATGATGATGAGAAAAACAAATGTAGCAAATATTAACGAAACAAAAAACTAAAAATATTGAAAGGTAAAGCAAGAGACTAAGAATGGTGTCAAAAATAGGCTAGACATAGGTAAGTTTTAAATAATTCTTCTAAGATTTTATTGCAGGTGAAATGAGAATGCACGCCAAAATTTGTCTAAATTTGCTTTTGCTAAGAACAAAGAGGGTCCTCTAAAGTATATTGTTCCTCATGCAGCTATGAGTTTCTATTAGTTAAACCAATTCTCACTGCGACAGCTTCAAGAATCAAAGCTATAAATCCAGCTCCCACCAGACTCTGTTGTCATTAAGTTTTGCCCCATGGAAGAAACCACCCTTCTACCTTTCCTACTCAGCTTTTAAAATGCCCGTGGAAAATTAAAAATCTGGTTGTGCAGATAAGTAGACAATGTTAATTTCTGAAATTTTTTTCTTGTTGGGAGATAGGGAAGGGGAAAGTCAGTTAATAACTAATAATTAATGATGACACGTTGGAAAAGGAGTTTAGCACAGGAAAAATTCATAGTGCAAAGGGCTTCACTCAGAAGTGGCAAGGAACATTTTTCTTTTTATAAAGGAAACAGATGTTATGTAGTTTCTCACTTTACATTTTTCTCAAATGTAACTTAAAGCTTGTGCTTTCCAACCCAGAGACCAGTGCCTTGGCAAACAGGCCACCTGAATAGCAAGAAATCTTTATCTTTCAAACTGAGACATTAGCAAGAAATAGGCACTAATTATCCTGATTTCACAGATAGCTCTAGTAAAGCCATACATTTTTATTTGGTATTTTAAAAATCTATTTCATTTTACTTTTTTTTTTTTTTTTCCCGTAGGACTCAACATTTTGCCAGGTACTTATATGTAATATGTAAATTTATTGGAATGTTATTAAGGAAGAAAATTCAATTTCATAAATGATAGTTACATTTTTATGCTTTATAGATGGAAATCAAAAAGCGGTTATTATTTCCTGACTCCTTTCTCTACTTTCAGTGACATTGTGCCGGAGATTGGAAATTATTTCTTGTACTGCCATGACTTCCATGAAGTCTGACTAAATAGAATGGTTCTTGCTTACTTTAAGAATTTGGTTGCTAATACTTTGTTTGTGAATGTAAACAGAGCTTTCATCTTTTAGATTCCTTTTTTCTTTAGATTCCACAAAAGAGGCAAATTTCTTACCACTAGCATTACTTTTCGGAAGGTTCTTTGTTTTAACACTTCAATGATTCCACCTACCATTATTGCAAATGAAGCACATGAAAAACTGTGAAATAACATTGGATGAAAATAGGGTGGGAGATTGGACTTTTTTTATTTTATTTTATTTTAATAAACCACTTCTCTAATATACCTGTTTATACAGCTGCTGATTTTTTACGGTATTAACTCAATTAATTTTGCACAGGTAAAAGGATGCAATGTTTTTTTCATTATATGGAAATTCCAGAATACAAGATCAGCTAGTTTATATATAGTGTGTGTTCTTTTTTTTTTATTGCATTTATGATATTGGAATCCTATGTGGAAACAATTAGCCTGACTGAAAATACCTGGGAATATCTTCATTCATATAGGTGACAATCTAGATCTAACTCCTAGCTTTGGAGTTACACTTGCATTATTTCTTCGTATTGGCTAGTTAAGCCATGTTTGCTATGGCATCTGAATTAAATAATGTATTACAAAGATGTAATATTGATGCCTGCTTATGTAAGTTTTTTTTTCAATACTAGGAATGTTCTAGGTAACAGTTAAACAATGTTCTTTACTTTCCAAATTGAACATTGCATACCACAGGCCTTTTGATATAATTATTCCACATAATTGTTTCTGTCAAGAATAAATGAAGCCTTAAAGGAAGAACACAATCACTAAAAGCAATAGAGCCTGAGTTATATACTGCAGTGGTCCTTTCACTCTCCTTTTACCCAAAGTTGCTATTAATGGATTGGGAAGTTGACAGAAGTAAGTGATTACACAGGAAAGTATGTGCACAAATAAACTACCTTGGTGCAATTTGAAATGTCTTTCCATTGCTAGATGAATATCCACTAAATGGTATTTGTTTCTGTTAACTTATTCAGCATGATTGGAAGCACACTGCAGAGACTAAGACAGGATGAGATCCATGTGTGAAGTAACATGATTTTTCAGCAAGTACTATTGTCTATTTACTGAAAATAAATCTTGTTCTTTTTAGACATGCATATCTGACTTACATATATGTCTGCTATGTTTCCATTTTCAGGAAATAAAGGACCTTTTTCTTTTTCCTTTTCTTTTCTTTTTCTTTTTTTTTTAACTGTATCTTAAATGAATCTCTCCATAAGGGATGACCTTAAACAAGGATGATGAAGAAAAGACACTTGTTGCAGCACCAAAAGGTTGCATCCGAGATCTTAACATATTTTCTGTGATATCTAACATATACAGAATTGGGATTACCAGGTGACAGTAATATTTCAGAGCAGTTACTAAGCACCCACCAGGTGGAAATCAGCTTTTCATATGCAGACCTATGGCAGCATATGTCAACACTGACTCTTCTACCTGGGGTCTTCTCAGCTGTTGCTTGAGGAGAATCTTCCTTAACCAAAGCATGCATCCATTTTTCTGGGCAACCATCATCCACTGTTAGCAATGTGTAGGCATAACTGCCCTTTTTAATTTTTTTTTTTCTGTCCCACTCCTATCTTGTCTCTTTCCTGAATAGTTTTGATAAGTCTACAGCCACATATAACTCTTTCACAATGCTATTGAGGTCATTCCATAAAGAGGAATCTTCTTTTGTTGTTTAAATAATACATTTTCTATGGTGTTGCCCAATGCATGAAATGGAAAGTTAGTGCTTCTGAATATTATTGTCTGCTTTATTGCCAATGTATGAAAGGTAAATTTGCCAAATTTAATGACACAGTTTTAAAGTGCTAAGATTTTTCAAGGCAATGGATNAAAAAAAAAAAAAAAGAAATTCATGATGGAGAGAAGGCTGAATGATCATCATGTAGGTGAAAAATAAGTATTAATAAATAAAAATATCTTATCACCTGTGTTTACATGTTTGCATGCAAATTTAATTAAAATGGTTGAGAAATATTACCCATTCATTAAGGTAGCAAATCTCATAACTGTTCTGTCCTGTTCACTCAGTGCCCAAAGTTACACGTAGAGTTTTATATCATAATTTCATAAATGTCTTCAAAATGCAATTTCATCTTTCTGTGAGATATGAATGGTCATGATTTTTCATAGTATGTATTACATCCACAAGCTGTAATTGGTGGTATTAACAAAGCAAAACTAATAGTGTAAGATGACGAGTGTCTTCTGATGGAGCTGAGCTATTAAGTTTATGTTAATAAGATAATAATGATCTCAAAGAAGAAGATGTACTATTTAAGTTGAGGAGAAGCAGCACTTAATACTACTCTTTCTCATTTTTAAAGCAATAGTAGTACTATTTGGTCTTAAATATGATGACTTTGTGAACACCGGAGAAAAAGTCTGTAATTTAACAATATAATGATTTCAAGATGATTTGCTTTTATGGTAAGAAATCCTGTGATGGCACTTTCCCTGCATGTTTTCTAAACATAATCACATATTATTTGCAATTTTCTCTAAAACATAACTAATTGTCTTAAGAAGAAATGCGTCTTCTTATAGGAGATATAAAATACCACAGGTATCTCATTTGTACTAAGACTGAAAACTCATTACCACTAAAAATGTCAGTTCTGATGAAGCATTTAAAAAAATGTCCAGAATCAAATTCAGAATGTCTTTACTAAGCTGTTTCATGGTAGAGTGTACCATTGGAAATGTGATGAGTCTTCATGTAAAAATGCTGATTTGAATTAGATTTAGAATATGTGTCATCCTCAATTAGCCTTCCCTTCATCAAAATGATCTCACAAACACAGGGAATGAATCTTTATTTCCTCTTTTGCACATGGGAGGTCATTTGTCAGATTTAATATACTTCTACCTATGTCTTCCTACATGCTTTGGGTTCAAGATGGATGACTACAGACTTCATGTAAAAAAAACATACCGTATCAGTAAGAACTTGAATTCTATTTTTATTAAATGTTGATTATATTTCATGTTTTATTCTATAAGTTATAGAAAAAAATATCATTTAATGGTAAATACACTGTGTGGAAAGTAATAGTACAAAAAGTTTCACACAACTAATTTCTGCACTGTAAGTTACTGCTGGTACTTAAAAAATGACAAGACAAATTTTGTAAAACTGGCTATCCATATTTTCTCTAAGCACTAGATTGATGGGTATTCTGTTTTTGAAGTTTAACATCAGAACAATTACTTTTTACTTAAAATATCGTGCATATTACAATCTATTTTACTTCTTGCACTTCTACAGAACATTGAGGCATAAGCAAAAACATAATTAAGAAATAAAAATGCTTTAAAAATTGTACTTGATTGGTGCTGGAACAGCAACTATTCTGAATTTTTAGTAAGATACTGACTTTAAAGAATGTGGTTGAAACAAGAACTTTTAAAATAAAAGTCTGCTAGAGGAAGAACCTGAAAGAACCTGAAATAAGCTGGTGGGGGGCAGGGAAGCAGAACAAGGGGACACATAACAGAATACCCTTTGGATATGTAAAAGAAGAAAGGATGACAGACCTAGACTTGTACAATAGACTTGCACCTCGGCAAGAAGAGAGAACTTGAATTACATGTGCAAATGATATGAAAATATTTGATGTAAATGAATCTCAGGATAGAAAAATAAGTTTATATGAAGAATTTTTACACTTCTTTGTTTTACGAACTAGAACAGGTAGTGTTCTTGTTCATATCAGTATTTGTTAATACTTTCTCTACATTCTATACTTGCATGATACACAATGGACCGTTAGGATTTCCCTTTTTACCAATGTGCTTGCATACAGCAACTGCATCTCAGAGAAGCCGAAATGTATGAGGAATGTGAATTTAAATGTTAAATATATCTGGCTCATTAAACCAAAGATTCTTCTTCACTTTGTTTTATACATCTCTATCTTGGATGATTAGCAGAGAACTAAATAAAAAGATAAGGATATAAAATTCGTGTTTAAATACACATGAAGAGGATAAAATATTACTATTTAAATACTACATATTGTTAATTTTAAAAATGTATGACTTTATGTTCTGTGGGAAAATCATATAAAATAAATATACAAAGAGGTTAATTTAATTCTTTCTGCCTCTTACAATAACAGTCACTGGTGCATGTTTTAGACCATAGTCAAAATTTTGTATTTCCCTTTAACAGGTGATTTTGAGACTATCCATAGTGAGATATTTAAGTAGTCTCCAGTATCAAGACAGCAGTTCCATTCCCATAACCAACTGTACAATTCAGAGATAGTGTAAATGGGAAAATGTTGCTAACTGTGTGATTTATTAGTGCAGGTACATATAATTTAATCAGATATGCAAATATCATTTGTAGTGACAGTTACTTGTGAATGTAAATTATTTGCAGGTATAATAATGTGATAGTGATTTCTCATAGTGATGAGCAGAACATGAAAAAATAAGGTATGAAAGAATGAAAATAAAACATAATTTCCCATTTTTTTCCAAAACATTAAAAACAAAGAATCTGAACTTTTTATATCTACTCCATAATCTTAACTGAATGTTTACTTTGTTCTTTTTTTGCTTTTTTTTAGTTAGGCTTTTCCACTAGCCTATAGCTAGAAGAAATAAAAGCATGAAAAACAGTAATACTAAAACTAAAAACTGTAATATGTAAGCTTGCTTATAATATTTTAATACAACTATAATTTAACTGTATTAAAATTTCTCAGTGATATTTATGGAAACTTCATTTTATTGCTTTTCATAAGAATTCTTGGAAATGTGAAAATTTACTCTGATAACTTGTAAAAATGCACAGTAAAATAAAAAAATATAAATAACTTTGAGGTTTTGGGCAAGTTTAAATTCTGGAAAATGAACATGAAATCACCAACTGCACAGTTCGTAAAATAAGAGAGTTTCTATTGCTTTATCTCCCTTTATCTAAACAATGACTGAAACAGGCCGCTATGATCTTACCTCTTTGCTGTAGGTAAGATGGTATACTTAAAAGGACCTTGGGTTCCACTGATTGTGATAGATGATAAATTACAATAGTGCATCTCCTTTAATATATATGTTTTTTACTAATTCAGATCAACTGTCTGCCCTTAAAATTACATCTCTGAGTTAACCTTTGTCATTTTTAAACTTAATCACAAACCACCTTTAAAAATCAGAGGTTCAGTCCTCACTAGTGGAAATCAGGAAAGCCCCGTTGAAAGTATGTTTTTTGTAGGTCAGTTTCTTGTCTCATATGTATAAAATGGACATGACTAAATGAACTTATGCCTCAAGTGACTCTTCCATATTACTATGACCTATCAGAAACAAGGCATACATGGCTTGATGCTCCATCTTATTTTGTTCTAAATTTTGTAAAGCATGTTGTAGGAGCTTATATCTGGGCATGTGAATAATTCCACATTAATTGCTAAATAGTAATAAATCCCACATGTGTAACTGCTGAATTGCAAGGTTAGCACTGTGAACAAGCTCATTAGATTCAGTCTAAACAGGCTTACTTTCCTTTCCTATGATTGTGGCTCTTTATTGGAGAATTAAAGTGGCATTAAAAAACAGGTATCCAAGACTGTACCCCATACTTAAAATTGTATCACTGATTCAAACTTGTTTTATTCTGTTTTGTACATTCTACTCTTGATTATTCTTATGTAACCTTTGTCTCAAAACCTTTTGTAAAAGTTGAAACTTTTCTTTAAGTACATATTGACCTATTGGTACCTGTAGACCTATTGGTTGGAAATCATCAAAAATTCTGGATTGGTATGGATAGTCAAAACAGAAAAAAAAATAGCATAGATTTGAAAGCAAAATGCTGTGCAAACTTGGCATATATATTGGGTCATGATATCCATCCTACTAAGACAATTAATCTCAATCAAGTTAATTAAAATAATTATATGGACAAAGATAAGCAGGATTTAGTGACCATTCTTGACATTGTCTCTCCAAGTTAGGCTGAATTTCTGAAGATTATTGATGATACTGAGGCTCCTTGGGGCTGAAACGATCACTGGTGTGAATTAAAATCATGTACACTGTTTGGACAACATGATCTTACATGCTGAATCTCCAATCCTTTTTCTGAAGCACACAGCACCACATCAGAGACCACAAGGAAATCCTCATAAGGTAATATGGAGTTCATATTCACTTTCTGCAGTGGAGATTTTTTTTTCCCCATTTTATTTTATATAGGGCTGTTCTAAATTTCTACAAAGAAATTGAAGAAAGATGAGACAATAGTATATATTTACGTACTTTCTTGAATACAAGTCTGAACACATCTAATGGAGGAATGACAATAAGGATTTCAGAGGAATTGAATATTTGAGAAAGTAAATGTTGATTTAGGCTTTTAAATTGTATTTATCCATTTTTTCAATTCCAAAAGGACTGTCTTTGATCACCTTATTTTAGATACCGACTTCCTTTTTTTTTTCTCTCTCTGTCTTTGGTCTCGCCACTTGTTTCAAGAGGGGCAGTGGAGTGGATAGCCAAAGGAGGAAAGGTATGAGTCTCCTCTGGGAACTAGTCTTGGTGGCCAAGGAGAGTTCAGAACTCATTCTTTCCCTTCTTATGTGAATGCTTTTAGCATAAGATTTTTCTGACGATTGTCTTCTCTTTTCCAACTTACCAGCTGACCATAATTTCTATAGGAAGTTGTTGTCATTTAACCCGGCAGACAGCTAAACACTATACNAAAAAAAAAAAAGAAAAGTATAAACAAAACAAGTGATATACAGTGCAATGCTCACCACCAGCTGACCAATGCCCAGCCAGTCCCTGAGCAACAGCAGCCCCCCTTGCCAACTTCCCCCAGTTTTATTGTTCAGCATGACATCATGGTATGGAATATCCATTTGGCTAGTTTGGGTCAGGTGTCCTGGCTGTGTCCTCTCCCAACTTCTTATGCACCCCCAGCCTCCTTGCTTTCAGGGTGGTATGAGAAGCTCAAAAGTCCTTGGTTCTGTGTAAGCACTGCTCGGCAACAACTGAAACATCAGTGTGTTATCAGCATTGTTCTCATCCTAAATCCAAAGCATAGCACCATACCAGCTACTAGGAAGAAAATTTACTCTATCACAGCCAAAACCAGGACAGAAGTGACTGTAACTGGTGTGCTTTGCAGTGCAGGCAGAATGGGTTGAACACACTTGGTGCATATTCAGAACAAATCCTTCCAGATACTTAAGAAATACTGGTGCTTCAATGTCGTTAGAAGTTAAACAAAAGACAAATTAGAAGGAGTTATAAAGCTGTCCTTTCACGCCTAGGGAGGTTTTTACTTCAATAAGCCCCCAAGGTTTAGGTAATATATGAAAACCTGCTCCTTGACTCAGACATCAAAACTCCAACTAAATGTGAATTTAAACAGTATTTTGAAATTGTGATTACCAGAAGAAAAAATACAAGAAATAAAAGTATCCATCATGCTGAGCTAAATGGCTGAATACAAGTCTACCACTAAAAAAGAAAAGTGACATATAGCAGTAATAACTATTAACAATATGATAATAAACATAATATTATATAATAATATAGTATACAATATATATGATAATAAAATAATAAATAATAATAATTAATCTTATTAATAATAGTTATAAGCAGAAAGGTACCTATGACAACTACAAAGATAAAAAAATGTATAGACATTGTGGAAAGTCTGCCAAATGACAAACACACACACAAAAAAAACTATGCTGAATCTAGAACATTTTTGTGTTTATAATTTGAATAAAAAGAAAAAGAAAAAAAGGAATTATACTACTGAAGTAAGGACATAATCGACAGTATAACATAAGCTTAATTAACTAATAGAACAATTAATGTGTGACACATAATTCAAGACAACAAGTTTTGTCAGAGGCTAATTTAACCATAAAATGTGCATGAGGAATTACTGTATAATGAGAAACATTTCAGGGACCAAGGACATCATGAGCTAATATACATAATGTATAAATATATGGGCTTACACAGAAAACATACAAAGCAATGCAGAGAACACAACCATTTCACCAGCAGCATATTAGGTGATGCAAATGATCCAAGCAAGTAGAGTTTTTCTTAATATTTAAAGACTTCTCAAAGAAGTATTTTGAGTCACTAGTTTGTTGTTACAAGTGAAAAGAACTAACTGAAAATGTAATTCATTACTCAGCTCGCTGTTCCAGTATTTTCACAGTAAGATTGTATATTTTAAAGAGTTGCAGGACATAATTCAGAAACTGCTACTACTTAAAATAGATCAAACTTAAATCTTTGGCTTCTTGAGTATTGTTAGAGAATATTAAACTCTTTGTAATGAAACAAATGTCAGAGATTCAGCTGGACCTACAGTGTATTGAATGACTGCAGATTTTAAAAATGGCCTTCTGATTTGCAGTTCAAATACATATATATATGTATATATCTGACACTCTGACCAAGTATTGGCTATTTATCAAGATGATAATGGCATATTAACATTCAAAATGAAAGGCTCTGTTGCTGGTAGGAAAGGTTGCTTATTGCAAAAATTATCTCCTACTTTTTCCTATATAAGTTGTGTAGAAGAAAACATTCAGGAAATCTATAGATACAGGAAAATTATAGATAGCTAACCAGGAAAATAAAAATTGTTCTATTGTTCTGATATTTAAATATGTGTGAATGGGATTGTTTGCAGTGATTTCAAGACAAATTTTACATCTGTATTAGAAATGGATGAATATACATCCTAAAATAAATGATATGCTTGCCTCATTACCTCGCAATTAGCATTTTTTGAAGACTAGTGGCAGCTCTTGTCATTAACATTAATGAGATATTTCTTCTTTTTTTAGCTGTCTGGATTCTGGAATATAATGTATATCGCTTAGCTGTGAAGTAGGTATCTGGAAGTATTTCTGATCTTTGGAGTTTCTGAAAAGATACTCCTGTCATTGGATATATGATGAGTTCACTGAGAAAGCTGAAAAGTTATTTGTGATGCTTTCTTACTATAACCAAATAATACACACATGAAAGAAGTTCAGATTATGTAAGTTTTGCAAAGATTCCATTATTTTTGCAGAGTAGAGCTGAGAAAACCAGAGGTCTGCACAGATTGCAACCCAAAGCTGAAATAACTCTAGAGGTGCTTCAAACACAAGATCTATTGTACTGACCCTTTATTCGAGAGATGACTAAGTTGTAACACACTCTTTCCTACTCCTGTGACAACATAAATTCTGTAAGTGAATTGCTGGAGAATTACTCTATGCAGACTGTCTCACTTAATGGATCTAGTAACACATCTGAACCCTTGGGTCCAGGCATGTATTCTGATCATTTTCTCTCTTCAAGCTGGGAGAACGAGTACCTGACAGTGGGACCTTTCCTCTCTTTTTACCCTCTTTTGTCTGCAGGAAGAAAACTCAGAAATGAGTTGTCACTCAGAAGTGACACAAAATTCTACAAAAGGGTAGACCCAGATGCTTGGGAATCAGGTGACCAGAGCATTTCACATCATACATAGTCTGGAGGAAAACCACTAGCGCTTTTGAATAAGTTTGGAAGTTTATAGAGTTTGAAACTGATTTTTACTTACAGCAATGCATTTTGCCTGTAAATTTGTCCATGACACTTCATGATAAAAATTAAATATCACATTGGAAATATCACCCAAGAATAACTATTTCCTTGTTGCTAGATGTTTTTACTTCTTGAAACTATATTAGGATCAAAATAAATTGAGACCCTAAGTCTCACCTAGAGAGTTAGAAAGTGTCATAAGAATAGCTCTGTAGGGCATGATCTATTCATTCCTTCTATTAACTGGTAATTCAGTGACTATTGGTAGTGCCTGCAATCTTATTGTATGCTGAATCAATTACTTATATGATACTGAATTCAAAACTACAAAGAAAGATTTAAACACAGAGCAATTCTCATCTTTGCCATCTGAATTGGTGAGGACTGAGCCTTTATAACTTATAAATTACACTGCTTGAGCCCATACTAGTGACTTTATTTAAAAAGAACAGTTAAGTGTCTATCTGTGTTATCAAACATATGGCAATGGAATAGTTATTTCCAGAGACACTAACATATATTGAGGTTCAGATAGTCTTTTTAAAGAAAGTGTTTTTGTAGTTCAAAGGACTTGTGCCTACTTCACTTGCAAGAGGGGCACAAACATCCAAAACAACCAGCTGGGCTACTACCAGAATTTTCTGAAACTGGTAGTAGATTTATCCAGTGATGTTAAAGACATAAATGATCCCGATCATGGAGAAGATGTATGTCAACTTTAAAACAAAAGTCCTGAAGAGTATTTCTCATCAGCTATACCTTTGAAGACACCATGCCTAAACTTTACCACAGCTGATGTTTTATGGATTATCCTCCTTTAGGAAAGTTCACCTGAATTCTGAGTTGAAGATTTATAACCATAATTCCAAACTTGTTCTGGGACTGCAGGCAAATACTGTTATTCTCTGTATTTTGTTTTACCTACCTCTATAACAATGCCTATATTAGCAACCTTAGTGTAATAACATATTTTGCAAAATTTTAAAATGTAATATCTCATTTTAAGAAACTAGGATTCAGCTTTCTATCACAAAGAGGCAAACAGATATTCTATCATTGTATTTCCAGTAACAGCTATATTTAGTTCAGAGATAACTTATCAAGGATGGCAATTTTTAATCAGAGTTTTCATGTTGAAAACTCTATTACTGGGGTAAGAACTTGTGTTTTGACAAATTCACAGGATTTTCAATCAGTTGAAAATCTGTCGTGGATGTTTCTTACTTTGATGTAATGCTTGCCAAGTGGTGGTGACTGTAATCTATGACCTCTGCATTGCCTGATATCACATTATGCTTTATCAGATGGAGGACACATCTGAGAAGTTAGGATGAGCTCATATTGGAGAACAGCTGTACTATGCCAAATTCTCTGCTCATATAAGTTAAATTTGTCCTGTTGTACCCATACCAGGAGAGGATGTGATTAGTTCCTGGATAACCCTCACTGGGAGGAAATAGAGTGAATAAGCTGTCAAACTCTAATCACTGTTTGGAGAAAAAAAAAAAGGAATATATTTTAGAAATGCATTTATCCAAATTATACTGATAAAGAATTCCCCCCAGCTTTTAACTGAATAAATATTTTCATATTTGTTAAGAACAATGCATTTAGAAACTATGATTATTTTTCTCTTTCTCAAATGAATTACATACTGCAAATGTAAAGCTTTTACAAACATTTGTTAAATAAAAACCTCCACCCAGACATTTTACTGTAGCTCTATCTCCTTACATTTTTACCTGTTACTCCATATAATTTCATCATGTCTGTAGTGATAAGGTTAAAAAAATAACCTTTATGATACCAGATGGATTCTAATTCTCAAAAAAACTCTGATGATGGCACATTCATTTTGACATTTATACTGACTCCATTTATGACAGACTGAAGGTGATGAACGGGCCCATGCAAGAGGTCACCTTGTGTCAAAGCTGGTATAGTCTGTCAAACATGGTGAATATAAGGCTGCTAATGAGGAATTAACTAGACAGTATGTGGCCATTTTTCTGTTTTCATACAATCCAAACCTGTTAAACAATGCTAATCAGGTGTTTATTAAGTGAAACCATTATGTCAAACTTGCTGCAGACCCTACCATATGTCAAAGAGGTTGTAAAGTATTATTCATCAGATTTAAAACTGATTAATAAGAGTCATTTATTAGTGAACCTTTATTTTCTTAGCCTCTAGCTAAGCATATGTACCAAGGTTAAACTAACACATACATGGTTTTAAAAGTAAAGTTTCAATTAAAAAGAAAGAAAATCCTTAACTGTTCCATGAAATTTCTAATAGTTGAAAAGCTTTGATGAGGAGGCTTATTTTATTTTTATTTTCAGATAAAAATATAGCAAAAGAATGACATACTTAAGTAAAATGGAGAAGACAACTAGGGAACTATTTTCAGATACCTTTTATAAATATGAAAAACAATAAATATCAGACCTACTGCTCACATCCAATTCCCTATCTCTCCTATATTTGTTATTTTCACATTATTGCAGCAAAATGAAGGATACAGAATAACTGTGGCTATTGTGAAACCAAAGATTTTGTGAAATATTAGGCAGAACTAGAACACAGCTATCAAAAATCCTGTCCATGTCAGGGAGCAGAAAAGGTAGAGGTTTTGAGGTAGTTATGCATGTCAATGGTATAATGAACTGTGAAAAATATGGAGAGAGAACTAAAACACATGCTGTTAACAACAGTAGAGTTCAGATAATCTGGAGATGACAGTCAACATTTCTTCAGTATATAATCACAAAACCAACAGATACAGATAATATTTAGAGTTATTTTTTACGAGTAGGGAGGGGATTACTGAGGAACTAGCCATAAAATTTTGTATTTACACTCAGTCAGACTTTAGTTTGGCTTAAATTACAAGGGTAAATGAATGCAGATTTGTTATTAATATTGTAATTTCCAAAGATGAAAAACAGAGAAATTCAGAGGACTATAAACCAGCTAGGTGAAATTATTTAAGGTGAAGATGGCTCCAAGCCGTGAAAAAAAAGTTTATTGTGAAGGCTTTTAGATATAACCAGTTGATAAACCATCCCTAAAAGGAAGATAACAAAGAAATAAACTTTTCAGAAGTCAACATATAAAAGGATAAAAAGAATTTGCAAAAGGCAAACTGAGTTAAACCTTGGGGAAAAAGAAATGATATTGTATAATGAAACACAGCAAGGAAAAATGTGTGGTCACTTTCCAGAGATGAGTTATATCTTCAAGTACGGTACAAAGACAAATGCATTACCTCAGCTTACAGAAAGTGCAGTGATGTTCAATGAGGAGGTAAATGATTAACTGATGATCTTGAAGGTGGGTATATAACTGTGCCAAATCTGGACACATTCCAGCACAATGAACGTTCCATGAAGCTCCCTCACACTTTCAAGCCAGAAATGCTACAGAAATCGGCATGACATTCAAAACCTGACAGTGAAACAGAACATCCTTCCTGTGATGAGATAGAATGAGATTTTAAAGCACTGGACTGCAGACAGTCTGACATATACTTTGACATACATTTCATTGGAATAAAAACTAAGAGCTTCCTAATGAAATGTGCCAATGGCATAAAGCTGGGAAATATTGCCGATATAAGACCAGAATATCATTTGGTAGGAAAAAAAATGACAAATCAGATCGGAGTAATAGAAACGGAATGGAAGAGTTCAAAGTGCTTAGGAACTAATAGTCAGAATGACTGCTATAAGCAGTAAGTAAGTTCATTAGCTAAGAAAGCTCACCTGCCTTTCAAAATATCTTGCTTATGGCTTGGAGAAAAATGAGTAGCTTGTCTCAAAAAGCAATGAGAACCTGGACAGTGAAGAGCTAAGATATTTTCAGCTCACTCTGGAACTGTTGCAGAATAAGACCACCAAATTCAGCTTACCCCGTGTTACATGTGCAGCACTACCAAGAACTCTAGATGCCTTCATATCAGGTCTAAAGGCATGGGACATGACTTCAATATTACCTTTTAAAAACATTAATTTTTTTTACTATGACATCACCCTAATTTCCAGGTGCTTTGGGCTAAAAAAAGTATGCCATTGTAATGTGTTTTTTTGTTTGTTTGTTTTTTAAATATTTATTTATCCTTGAACTATCTCTATCCCTGCCCTGCAGGCAGCATTCACATCAGCAAAAAGGAAGATGAAGTCCCAGATTTCAGTGGGTTTATTCTAGCCAATTCAACTGATAAAAATTAGCTAATGTATTATTTTTCCCTTTTAAAGATAAAATACTACTGATTTATTCTATGTCATCACCTCAGGTATTTCACAGCAATAGCAGTAATTCAACTATAATTCTATAAATTATTACTTTTTCCAGATAGGTCTTGCACAACTGATCCTAGAAAGATCAGAATTCAAGAAGTTACAGACACATGCCTGAAAGTGCTTTCTCTCTTAAACAAACCTGGATTAATATGGATAGTAAAAGACAGCCTATAACATTTAATTTGTATATGCTTAAACCACCATAAACTATCCATCTCTAATGTGTTCCAGATGTTGAAAACTGGACCACAACAACAAAACTACTGTGGTGGTTTTACCCCGCTGAGCAGCGGAACTACACCACAACCGCTTTCTCACTCCCCCTCCTCAAAGGAGCAGGGGGAGAAAATACGATGGAAAAGGACTCAAGGGTTGAGATAAGGACAAGAAGGTTGCTCACCAATTACCATAATGGGCAAAACAGACTCAACATAGGGAGATTAATATAATTTATTACTATCACTAGCAGACTAGAGCAGTGAAAAACTAAAAGTAACCTAAAAACCCCTTCCCCCCCCATCCACTCTCTTCTACCTTCTCCCCCCGAGCAGTGCAGGGGAACAGGGAATGGGGGCTGCAGTCAGTCCATATCGCTTCGTCTCTGCCACTCCTTCGCGGTCACTCTCTGCTCCTGCTCCAGCGTGGGTCCCTTCCCTTGGGATGCCGAACTTCCCAAACAGAAACTGCGTGGGCTTCCCACAGAAGCTTCACACTTCAAGAGCTGCTCCAACATGGATCCATACCACAGGGTCCATCCTTCAGGAGCAAACTGCTCCAGCATGGGTCCCCCATGGGTGGCAGCTCCCACCAGATCACCTGCTCCTGCGTGGGTTCCTCTCCACGGGCTACAGTTCTGACCCAGAGTCTGCTCCTGCAGGGACTCTCCATGGGCTGCAGCCTCCTTCAGGCCACAACCACCTGCTCCACCATGGGCTCCTCCATAGGCTGCAGCATGAAAATCTGCTCCTCTGTGGTACCCCATGGGCTGCAGGGGGACAGCCTGCTCCACCATGGGCCTCACCACAGGCCGCAGGGTAACTCCGGCGCCTGGAGCACCGCCACCCCCTCTCCTTCGTTGATCTTGGTGTCTGCAAGGCAGNTAAATATATTTAATTAAAGATTAATTTAAAATAATCTTTTTAATTAATTTTCTCTTCATGAGGAAAATGACAGCTATTACAGAATAACTTGGACACAGGTCAGTCTCTGAGGAGGCACAAGATAAAGGTCTGAATCCCTCAAATACAGAGGTGAATTTCTACTATAACTCACAAGATACAAGTGAAAGTTCTTATACAAAACTACTGATAAAAAGTGGACTTCCATCTATTATGCTATATCATAAAGAATGTGGAAATTGATGTTCCACTTTGTGGAAGCCAAACTTACATGCTGACAGTATCTATCAAACTGAATTGATGAAAAAAGGGAGAAGAAAACAGTGCTAAACTGAAGATGTTGAGGTCTCAATATCAACAGGGAATAAACTGAAGCATAACAGGAAACCCAGGAGACTTCTGAAGTGCCTTTCAAAGTGCTGGAGTATTTAGGGTGATAAAAAGGTAAGTTAAGGCCTTAGGACTGCCATTTTTGCTGAAATGAAGCTTCAGTCTTTGCATTTGGACTTTTGATCTACAGTTTTTGCTGATTTCAGTGTAAACCACTGACTAAGAATCTGAACTTATTTATTTATTTATTTTAACTTACCAGTCCACATAATCTAAACACTTTCATTAATTTACACATTTTCATGTAACATCTGCCTTTTAGACTTACTATGACTCCAATCTGAGGAAATAATTTATTAGAAAATCAGGAGAAAATATGGGATATTTATTTCTATAAGCATATGCAATTAGAGGAAACTTTTGTGAGAACCTGACAATAATCTGCTATTTTAATATTTAATTTATTATAAATTTTGAATGTATTTATATTTTAAAAGTCTGATGCGACATCTACATATTCATTGATTCAGACATATAGAGAATACAGATTCATGAGAAGAAGAGTGTACAGAGTAACAGCTGAAATTTTCTTCCACTTTTCCTGAAGTGAGACAGTCATCACAGCTGTTTTAGAAGAACAGGACCAATCAGTTGTGCTGAGTAAGCAAACCCATGATCCGCTGTAGTCATGCTGTACTGGTAGAACGGAAGCAGGTAAACAGCTGATCCATTTTGTGACTTGTTTTGCTTGAAGTACTACTCATGTACAACGTACTAAGACCAAGAACATGAAATGCTACTGTACAGCAACTGATAGAGGTTTATACACAGGTTTTTTTTTTTTTTTTTTTNTTTTTTTTTTTTTTCCTAGAAGCTTTTTTATCTGCCTGAACTGTTGACCTTAATGACCATAATTCTCCATTTTGGAAATACAGAAGGAATAATTGTTTGCAAATTAAGCAAGCTTAAAATCTGCTAAGACAATTGCAAATGTATTTTTATGATTATATCAGAAATGCAAGTGAGATGATCTGTAAGTCAAATCTTTCTAAAAAAGAACTCTTTGGTGCTAGAATGAGTTTGTTAATCTACAGGGAAGGGGAAATGACAAATTCTCTGACATTTAGGGATATGAGTGCCTCAGGACTGGAATACACTTCAGTTCCAAAGAGCTGTCTAAAGCAAATCCTGAAGTGTTAGACGATGAGGCCATAAATTAACACAATTTATTAATATAATTATTTTATTATTGTTAATACAAATCATATTTTAGTTCTGTACAAATATTGACAAATTAGTCAGAATATAATTCATAACTAGTATATGTATTGTCTCTTAATGAAAGTTGAATTATTTAAATGAAATACCATCATCTTATCTGATTTAACATTCCATCTATTTTTAAAGTTTTTAAAGGCCAAAATACCGGGTAATTTCTACTGAAGTAAATACAAAACAGATACTAACAAGTAATCTATAATCAGTGCAAACATGTAATGATTTATATTCTTTAAATTTACTACTTATACCATGATAGCATTGTCAGAAGTTAATGAATAATATAACCAATATGCAGTGAAGTAGTGCACTAATCTACAATTTCCCCTGCACTGGAAAAAAAAAAAAAAAAATCTTTACAACTCTTTTTTTTTTTTTTAATTTT
>VXAL01019840.1:0-27612 GCA_013399475.1 Chauna torquata | reverse complement strand
TTTCTTTTTTTTTTTTTTTTGGGGGGGGGGGGGGGAGGCATAAGTTTTTGGCTTTAGCATTCCATTCCATCCCATTATTTTCCTCTCAGAATAAAGATGCATTGGTGGATAGGGGAAGAGCAACTGACGTCATCTACCTGGTATTGTACAAAGCATTTGACACTGTCCTGCACAACATCCTTTTCTCTAAATTGGAGAGACAAGGATGGACCACTCAGTGGGTAAGGAATTGGCTAGGTGTTCACACTCAAGGAGTTGTGGTCAAAGGCTCAATATCAAGGTGACCAGTGACAAGTTTCTCAAGGGTCGGTATTGGGACTGGCACTGTTTAACATCTTTGTCGGTGATATGGACAGTGGGATTGAGTGCACCTTCAGCAAGATTGCAGATGACACCAAGCTGTGTGGTGCAGTCACCATGCTGGAGGGAAGGGATGCCATCCAGAGGGAGCTTGGCAGGCTTGAGAGGTGGGCACATGTGAGCTTCATGAAGTTCAACAAGGCCAAGTGCAAGGTCGTGCACCTGGGTTGGGGCAATCCCAAGCACAAATACAGGCTGGGCAGAGAATGGAATGAGAGAAACCCTGAGGAGAAGGACTTGGGGGTGTTGGTTGATGAGAAGCTCAACATGAGCCAGCAATGTGCGCTTGCAGCCCAGAAAGCCATCTGTATCCTGGGCTGCATCAAAAGAAGTGTGGCCAGCAAGTTGAGGGAGGTGATTCTCCCCCTCTGCTCCTCTCTCATGAGGCCCCACCTGGAGCACTGCATTCAGTTCTGGGGCCCCCAGTATAACAAAGACATGCACCTGTTGGACCGAATCCAGAGGAGGGTCACGAGGATGATCAGAGGACTGGAGTACCTCTCTTATAAAGACAGGCTGAGAGTTGTGGTTGTTCAGCCTAGGGAAGATGAGGCTACAGGGAGACCTTATAATGACTTTCCAGTACTTAAAGGGGTCTTACAAGAAAGCTGGGGAGGGACTCTTTATCAGAGAATTTAGTGACAAGACAAGGGGTAATGGTTTTAAACTGAAAGAGGGTAGATTTAGATTAGATATCAGGAAGAAATTCTTCGTTGTCTTATCACTGGAACAGGTTGCCCAGAGAAGTTGTGGATGTCCCATCCCTGGAAGTGTTGAAGGTCATGTTGGATGAGGCTTTGGGCAACCTGATCTAGTGGAAGGTGTCCCTGCGCATACCAGTGGTGTTGGAACTAGATGATCCTTAAGGGTCCCTTCCAACCCAAATCATTCTGTAATTCTAAGATTCTATGAAAGAAGCTCTCATAAGTATAAAATGCAGGAGGCTTGTACAGCTTCTGCAAGTCAATAGTCAAAATGGACAACTTCTGTTGCCTCAGAGCTGTAGTTGACATAATTCTAACTTCTTTCAGGATGATAAGAAAAACAAACAGAACAGAGAATGAAATACTGCATGGTAGTTCATAAAGGCAGAATACAATTAGGAGATCTCATAGAGCTATGAATGTGTTAGGTATAGAACTTAAAAGGAAGATTTTTCACAAATGAATCTTTATTTTCCTTACTAATTAATAAACATCATGCTGTGAATAGCTGGTGATAATATTGTAATAAGAAAAATCAATAAATTTACACCCAGGGTCACCGTAATTGATGCTGCAGAATAGAAAAATGTATTCTCCATTGATCCTTTAGCAAACTTCCAACTAAAAAGGAGAGGAAAGAAAGCCAATTACTGTAGTATGCCTCTGAAAATGATAAGATTAAAACAAGCTAATTATGTGTTCTTGAATAACTACAATTTTTGATGAAAGTAAGTAGAATAAGGGCATCCTGTGTCTCCAGTACAGAGATATTATTTTTTTACTAATTAAAATGTAGTAATTTTACATTTAACAACTCTTAACCAACAGGCAAACAAAGAGATAGAAAAATCAGACTTAAAAATCCCCCAGAAAAAAATAAAAATAAAAACCCTTTTGATGTGGCTGTGAACACAAGATTAAATTGAAGAAAGAAACAAGCCTCTGCAACGCTGAAATTCCTGCAGCATTGAAGGAATTTTCATACAAAAGCAAACAGTATTTATGGAGAAGGACAACAGTCATACAAATAAAATTGTGGGAAAAACTGTCCGCTGCTTTCTGTTTTCTGTATCATTCCTTCAAGTGATTCCTGCATAGCACCACATAAGCAGAACTTCAATGCCTTATACAGCAGGTTTATCCACAACGGGGTATGGCTGTAACAATTTATGTGTGATCAATACAAAAGGCCATAGAAAGTCAGCAGCTTCTAATGCTCATTTTGATCTCATGGTGCGATAAAATGTCAATATAAAATCACATTTCTCTTCCAAAGATGAAATACATACATAGCTTTTCTTTAAAACTGTTAGTAGAATTTATTAAGATATCTGGAAGTAACTAGCTTTCCCTTCTTCCTTTCCTTTGATACTGTAGGCAAAATCATATCCACCAGATATATAAAGTAAAAGAATTAATTATTCAGTACTATTTGAATGTACACGAGCAACAAGTTTAGTTATTCTGACTTCAAACACTCAATTTCAATTTGAGGTATAGCATGCCATTTTAAAGACTATATTTAATCAGATTCTTCACCTCCAGATATTCTATCATTGAGCTGCATGGTTTAAACCTGTAACTTTGCCACACAGGCTTCTCTTTCTGAGCTCATGCAGTTTTCCCTGACCTAGTTAATTCTATCCAATATTGCCTGATTTATTAATTTTTAACCATACTCAGTGTCTAAGAATCACCTTTTTCCTAAAATCTCAAGCCCACAATATTCTAGTCAGGGTCTGTTTTCTAGGCATTCTCCAACTGATTGTGGCTGGGACTCTGAGACTAAAAGTTATCATCTCTAGCATATATTCTGTACTTGAAAGTCACTCAATAAAAGCAAAAATAAGCTGGGAAACAAGGACTAGGTTAATTTTGGATTCCAGATTCACTATGTCTAAACCTACAAACACTGAATGCTGAAATGCAACTGCAATTTGGTCATTTCCTAGACACTGGATTATTTTCAGCTGTAAATTGTTTTCTCTAGTTTAGTAGTTATAAGATTCTCTCTCTCTCTCTTTTTTTTTCAANTTTTTTTTTTTTTAGGTCCTCAGCTAACTATACTAGCACTTAAGACATAGACATAAAATCAGTATATTTGGAGCTGGAACTGAGAACTACTCACTAGTGTAATTGCATGTTAACTACTTACCCCATATGCTATTTTCTGTCATTCTTAACCTAGGTGCATTATAACCTATTGTCATAACGTTTCCCTTACTGGGTGGAAGTAAATGTTTTAAAGAGGGAGATTTTCTACATACGTAGAAGAGGAGAGGTGAGATTCCCAGACTGAGATTCTCAGCAACCACTCAATAGTAAATGCTGGGAAAGCTTGTTGAAAAAGAATAACATCACTGTAGAAAAACAGATATTATCACTGTGAAAATACACTTTTATGATTCTGTATTTTACAATAGTCTTGTAATGCAATTTTGTTAGGACTTTCTTGGTCACATACTTTTTCAGAGAAAGGTCTGAGCTGAAAGTTAAAGCAGATGTAAGAAGCTACATTTTGCCTTAGGCAAACTTTCACTAATTTTAGTTTGTTGTTATTCGGTTCAGTGAGCTTGTACAAGTTTAACATTTCTATTTCTTGTTTAATTACCTAAAAAGAAGTATCACATAAAGTCACTTTTGTTTTAGGGGATCCTAATGCTGGTTCATATCATGAAAAGTACATGCTCATGCTGTTCAAACATGTTTGATCAAATCTGGAGCACTTTACCCCAGGGTCAGGTTCTAGAAAGAATATAAGACAGTCACTTCTCTACATTAGTGTACATACTTAAAGCAGTCCTAGGAAAGAAGAAAAGGTGTTACAGAATTGCATCTATAGAATAGTACCAGGAGGTGTATTATAGAATTGAATTACACATTTTTGTCTTCACTGGCATTATATTCTATTATTAGTGTCACTAAGATGAATATTTACATTTAAGTATGCTTCACTAGGCTTTTTTACAACTGCAGTTGTACCTCTGAAGCCATCTTAGTATCTAACAGACAAATGAGAAGATCAGAGAAAATAGGAAATAGAGTTTGGAAAGAATAAACGGAGAGAAAATATTAATGTCGAACTGAAACCAGGTTATTGAAAAACACATGAAAGACAATGCAGCCATTTGTCACAGCCAACACAGGTTGATGAGTGGAAAGTCTTGTTTAATGAACTTAATTTCCTTTTATGACAAGGCTACCCACCTCACTGACCAAGGGAAGCCAGCTGATGTAAACTTTTTGGATTTCGGCAAATCTTGCAATACAGTTTATCACACTATCCTTCTGGACAAAATGTTCAGTATACAGCTAGAAAAGTACATAATATGATGGGTGAACAATTGGCTGACAGGTCAGGCTAGAAAGGTTATAGTAAATGGGGTTACATCAAGCTGGTGGCCAGTCTGTAGTGGGGTTCCCCAGGGCTCCATTTTAGGGTCAGTTCTCTGTAATGTTTTCATAAATGAGTTGTATGCAGGATTCAAATGTATACTAAGTAAGTTTGCAGACAGCACTAAATTGGGAGGAGATGTTGACTCCCTTGAGGACAGAGAGGCCTTGCAGAGAGATCTTGACAGGTTAGAGGGCTGGGCAACCACCAATTGTTTGAAGTTCAACAAGATCAAGGGCTGGATTCTGCACCTGGGAAGCAGGAACCCTGGATATATGTACAGACCGGGGGATGAGAGGCTGGCCAGCAGCCTCATGGAAGGAGGTCTGAGGGTTCTGGTCGACAGCAAGTTGAGTATGAGTCAACAGTGTGCCCTGGCAGCCAGAAGGGCTGCCTGTATGCCGGAGTGCATCAAGCACAGCACTGCTAGCTTGTCAAGGGAAGTGGTTGTCCTGCTCTGCTCTGCACTGATGTGGCCTCACATCAAGTACAAAGTGTGCAGGTTTGGGCACCACAGTATAAGAAGGACATAGAACTATTAGAGACTGTCCAAAGGAGGGGTAAAAAGATGGTGAAGGGTCTAGAGGGGAAGATGTATGAGAAATGGCTGAAGTCACTTGGATTGTTCAGCCTAGAGAAGAGGAGACTGAGGGGAGACCTCATCACAGTCTACAGCTTCCTCACGAGGGGAGCGGAGGGGCAGGTGCTGATCTCTTCTCTCTGGTGACCAGCAACAAGACCTGAGGGAATGGCATGAAGCTGCGGCAGGGAAGGTTCAGGTTGGGTTTTAGGAAAAGGTTCTTCACTGAGAGGGTGGTTGGGCACTGGAACAGGCTTCTCAGGGAAGCAGTCATGGTAACAAGCCTGTTGGAGTTCAAGAAGCATTTGGACAATGCTCTCAGAAATATGGTTTGATTTTTGTGTGGTCCTGTGTAGAGCCAGGAGCTAGACTCAATGATCCTTGTGGGGACTCTTCCAGCTCAGGGTATTATATGATTTGATGATTATACTCCCTGCAACTTTGCATTGCAATCTGCTGCCTTCCTCATCTGATCATTTCAGCTGTACAAAATTTGTTTAAAATAATACTAAATTAGAATAGCAGTATTAGTGTATACAGAGTTAAGGATAGGATTCATTTCTAAAACTTAGGTATCCAGTCTCAGTGTCATACTTTGCCTCCTATGGTCTAATCTTAGCTTTTAAACAACAATGAAAAGAACTGAGTGTCACCAGAGGGGAAAATGCAAGTATTTTAGACATTAGTTCAGAAAGTGCTAAGCTGCTAGTATAGATTCCAATGAGTATCCAAAAAGATTATAGTCATGACTAACTTTCAGACCATTGAAGCTGGACAATATGGATTGTGTGTTTCTAATTTTTAGGTGGCTTGAACTAAGTGAGACTATAGTCAGGAAGGAGTACAAAATTTGACTTTTTAAACAACAAAAAAAAAAAAAAAGAAGAAGAAGAAATAAAAAGTCACCAGCAAAGTCTGTTCCTGAGAGATTTGTTCTGAGAAATTTTGAAGTATTTGACCAAGGTCTAACTGTTGGTTGATACAAAAATCCAAAGAGGACTTGATTGTGTAGAAAATCTCAAGTGTAACCCAATGTCCAAGTCAGGAATTTCTGGTATATGACTTATGATATATTAATGATAGTAGAGTGGGAAGAAGTTAGTTAGAAATAAAAAAATAACGATTTTTGCCCCTTTCCTTGTTTTCTGGGAGAGCAGTGTCTGCAGATGGATATTACACATCCACAAAACTAATACAGGACCATTTAATGAAGACATCCTAGAGATACAGAAGCATTAACTGTATTTTCCTGCAGGCATATTTGCAAATGACTAAAAGCATTAAATCTGCAAACTCATTTCTGAGGGAATCTAGGGTAAATGTACACATGAAGAACATCTTGGAAGCCTCAGTACACAGTTGAGCTTAACAAGTTAACAGGTCTGAATTTAAAAAGTTTGTTACAAGATGGAGTTGAAAATTCCCCATTTTCAAAACAAACAAACAAACTAACAAACAAAACCTTTGTTGATGCAGAAGGGCAGCCTATAAGGCATAATACAGGGCAACTGGTATGTTCTTGTATATATTTTTATCAAAGAACATAACCTAAATTAGGTAAGAACATGTAAGAAATGTTTACTTTATATTCTCTAAAGCTAAGGTGGATCAATCCTTGCTTCAGAGTATTTCAACATTTTGTCCAGACGTTCTGTACACTTTCCTAAGCATCTATTTGCCAAAAACTTTTCCCATTCTCTTCATAGTTTGTTCATCTTTCTCCTTCATACCTTCTTTTCCCTGAATTCTACCAACTACATTTCTATGATCCTTCTTCCCCTTCTTTTACCTTTGCCTTCACCTTTGCTTTTGCTTTTCTCCTCTGTTTCACCTTCTTTTCATTCAGTGTTGCCTCTCCATTGCACGCTCCTTAGGGCAGAACCAATAATATATCCATATTTGTACGTTCCCTTGCAAATTAGTCTTCCATTACAATAATAAATATAAGTAAAAACTAATAATAGGAATTGCAATGTGAAAAATAAGGCTGACTGTTCAGATTTCTAGAGGATTTAGTTAGCCATTCTGTATAGTAATGGAGTAAGTTGCTGTAAAGACTGTCATTCAGTGCCTAAAAGTGTGTTCTTACCATTTACGCACTAAGAAAGGCAAAATCAAAATATTTTGTTCTAACAACAGTTAGGCAGTGAGTTTAGAATGTTTTGTAAAAGGAATCTGCCCTTTTTAAAACTTGTTGCATAGTAAATGTCTGAACAATTTCAATTCCTCATAGTTAATCAGTTAGAATAGTGAACCAGTTTTGCCGTTTGAAATACCAAATTAACACTGTTTATATTGTTAGCATGTCCAACATACTCATGAAATCTGAACATTTTAAAATAAGCATATGGACATTCCTCCATCAGCTTTTTACATAAAGGGAGAAGACATAGATTTAAATATATACTTGAAAAAAGGTGTATGTGTACCCTTACTGTGTTCTGTTGTTGTTGTTGTTGTTTGTGTATAAACATATACATTTGATTACTCTTTTTCATTCCTTTACACATTCTTGTTCTTTGTGATTTATTATTTCTTTCTGGCTATAAAGCAGCAAGTGCCAACACCTTTACAACTAATGAAGCATATATCTCTGCTTTGAATATATTATAGCAGTAAACAAAGAGCATTTGGGGAACTTTTAATAACAATACAGCATGTGTTGCTCTCCTAATATGTTTTAACTTTGCTGCTTCTGTAATAACAATCAAGTTTGCTATATTCATGCTACAGGTGGAAACATCTTTCTAGTTTATATACTTCTACAGTACTGTAACTTATTGAAATACAGAGGAGAAAAACATTCTAGATTAATAAACTAAAAAAAAAAAAAGCACAGTTCTTGTATTCTGGGGCTTACATGATCCTCAAAATAACTAAATATACTGAAAAAAAAAAAGTCAATATGGAATAAATCCAAATGTCCTTTCTCTTTAAATGAAAGATTTCACTTTATCAGATTTATTCTATTGATATATGTAAGATAAAGTTTTCACTATAGAAGAAAAGCTGTCAAGGCTAAAAAGAAATGCACATATTTTGTTCTTGTAGTAGCAACCTGTGCAGAAAAGAATTCAAAGACATGTACCAAAATACTTGGAACAGCTGATTCCTTGTGTGAAGTGAACAAAAAAATTCTGCAGAAAAGGGAGAATTCATATGAACTTGTATTGTCGGAATGTCATGATTTTGGCTGGGACAGAGTTAATTTTCTTCATAGAGGCTCATATGACATTGTGTTTTGGATTTTTGATGAAAATAGTGGTGATAACACACCAATGTTTTTAGTTGTTGCACAGCAGTGCTTACACAGAGCCAAGGACTTTTCTGCTTCTCATGCTGCCCTGCCAGTGAGAAGGCTGGGGGTGTACAAGAAATTGGGAGGGGGCACAGCCAGGACAGCTGACCCAGACTGACCAAAGAGATATTCCATACCACATGGCATCATGCTCAGCAATAAAAGCTGGGTTAAAGAAAGAGGAAGGGGAGGATATTCAGAGTTATGGTGTTTGTCTTTCCAAGAAACCATTACCTGTGATGTATCCCTGCTTTCCTGGAAGTGGCTGAAGATCTGCTTGCTGATGGGAAGTAGTGAATAAATTCCTTGTTTTGCTTTGCTTGCGTGCACGGCTTTTGCTTTACCTAGTAAACTGTCTTTGTCTCACCCCATGAGTTCTTGCACTTTTACCTTTCTGATTCTCTTCCCATCCCATCTGGGGAGAGTGAGCAAACAGCTCTGTGGTGCTTAGCTGCCTGTCAGTGTTAAACCACAACACACAAAAACACATAATTCCTCTCATAAATCCGAACAGGCATCCAAGTCAAAAGAAAGGATTATTGATACCCTAAACATGATATGTCATTTTCCCCTTAGTAATTGGAAAGAATGAGGTATTGAAAACCTCTTTTCAGTTTGAGATAAAGTTTGTACCTACATTACATAATCTCATGAAGTTTGATTATATAAAAAGAAAATTTTAATATGCTCCCAATTTTCCTTAGGATTTTTTTTTTGTGTAAAAAATATCTTTGCTATATATTGTCCCTCATACTTTTCCAGCTGGAGGATTATCTCAAACCTGTCTCAAACATATTAAATTTCATTTTTGATAGAATGAATCTAGTCCACTTTATCTGACATAAATTACTGTTGGGCATCAATAACTGGCAACAGAAAAGTATTTTTAATATTTCGGTATTCATTTCTCTTCATGGACCTCAGTGAATCTAATTCACAACCATTATTCTGATTGAAAATTTGGTCAAAACTCAAAAAAATTTAATAAGAACTCACCTCCTTGAAAATCTTTTTAAAATAGCCTAACATGCATCCAAGATAATCCTAATTTTTACACTTTGCCAAATCCATTAATATTTCCAGTGCTGCCTTGCAGTACTTTCTGCCATTCAAAGGCTCAGGAATATTCATTTCACAAAACATATCTCTGTAATTGGCACTAATTGATACACTGGTTGGCAGAGTGTAACATACCATGTCATTCCTAGAAGTGTATGGTGGTGCAGTCCTCCCTCACCAGGCCACTCTGTGATCTCAGGATAAACTGACTTTATGTTCTTGCCATTGTTATACATGCAGTGAGTTGGGACAATTAGGCGCTCCCTAACTGTACCTGGAACTCTTGCTACCTGGATCGTAGCCCAACCAGACTGTACCAGAACTGTACTAGCTGGAAGGTACTGGAATTGTACCATTGGTAGAAAACACCAGAATTGCCTAACCTGAATTGTAGTCGGGATGGAAAAATACTGATTAAAACCAATCATCCCATGGTCCTATAAATATTGGTCCTAAGCGAAAAGCCCCTTTGAGCTCTCCAGGACAGCAGTGAGCTGTGACTTAGGATCTCCTCCTGAGGTGGGACGCCTCTCAGGGCAGAGACTCCTCAAGGTTCAGTGATCATCTACTGAATATGCTGACGTAGGAAGGGTGAGTCACTCACTAGAGGCCTGACTTCTTGAGATTCAGTGATCATCTGCTGAATATGCTGACACAGAGGAGGGTGGGTAATTCACCAAAAGGGGGGGAAGTTCTTCAGTGAGCAACTAGGTTTAGAAATCCTTAATGCTTTGCCGTAAGTTTTGTGTGAACCTTGCCATTTACGAATCTTTAACTAAGTCACTGTTTCTGTTGTAGCAAATCCTTTAGAAATCATTGTGTTAAATAAGCTAATGATTAACTGATGATTAAGTGCTGCTAAGGAAAAAAATCATGCAATCTAACTCGTGGTTTATCATAAAAGTATTAATAAATCTTAAACTGCTGCTAAACAGACCTCTGTAAAAATTTCATTCGCAACAAAGTGGTCTTTCAATGTCAATATTGAAGGGAAATAGGTGGAACACATGCAGCAAAACTCGCTTTTACTACACAGGGATAGAGGACAAGACTTTGGTCTCCAGGGTGGACTGTCTGTCAGGATGCTAAAACAGGAAATTTAAAAATGGAAAAACACAATTTTCTTCTATATGCCAGTTTGGAGTTAACACAGATGTCAGGAAAATGACCACTTCATTGTTCTTCTGGAGCCCCCTGCAACAATGCGACCACCCCCACTCTTTTCCTGTCATTCTTGATTACATCCAGAGTCTGGTCTTCTTTTCGTTGCCTGAAGATACTTTACCAATAATGTTAGACTCAATCTCTTGTATCCACATCTTCTGCAATTATTCTGTACTTTCTTCTCCAGTGGTTAGAAGCAGTGGTGATCAACCACCGTCCTACAGGTTGACTTTAAGGCTATTACTATCTGTAAAAAATTTCCTCAGTACCTGCTTCCACCGCTATACCTACAAGAATCTACCTAACAAAAAAACACCTTTAAGAGACATAATAAAGCTAGTATAATATAAAGGAAGATTTCCTCTCTGCCATGTCATTTATTCTTGTCTTTTTTCTTTTTCTTTTTCTTTTTCTTTTTCTTTTTCTTTTTTTTTCTTTTTCTTTTTTCTTTTTCTTTTTCTTTTTCTTTTTCTTTTTCTTTCTCTTTTTCTTTTTCTTTTTCTTTTTTCTTTTTCTTTTTCTTTTTCTTTTTCTTTTTCTTTTTCTTTTTCTTTTTCTTTTTCTTTTTCTCTTTTTCTTTTTCTTTTTCTTTTTCTCTTTTTCTTTTTCTTTTTCTTTTTTTCCTTAGATTTTAACTTCTTTCAGGCAGGGCACATAGAAACTGCTGAATACATCATCAGTACAAACAAAGAACAAGAAAAATAAAAATTTAAGAACAGCATCATGCAAAACAAGAACTTATTTCATGTGTTCCCTCTATTCTGCTTATGAGAAGAGTTTGCTTAAAGATGCAGTTATGTATGCAAAGGAGAAGGCTGATACTTTCTCAGTACTACCAGAGGGAATTCAAACTATAACTAGCAGATGCTCAAGGGGCATTTCAGATGGAACAGCCTGAATCTTGGATCTTCTTGTCAAGGAATATATCTCTTAAAATAGATCACCAAATTTCACTATACTTCTACATGATAAGGTCATTAGTACATACTACTTTGGAATATATTTTCAGAAATTAAACGGTATTAAGGTATGAGTAATATGAATATTAATGATACAGTGAGAAACAGATACAATATTATACACTGTAATTTTTTTCCGTTTCATTAAACATGAAAAATGTAAGCACTTTCTAAGAGAACTGGTAATTGCCATATGACTGGACATGAATTATGTTTCTTTCTCTTAATTCCTGACATTTATGTCATGAAGTGTTATGTCAGGTTCAACTCAGTCACATTAGTTTATAGCATGAGACAACAAACGTGACACAATATGTCAAAATAACCCAAATAATATGTCAGAAATTTTTAGGGCAAAAAAAAAAAAAAAAATTCAGCTTGGACATTCTCCTTTCCTCCCTAAAAAAGAAAAGAATTGAATTTAAATTCTTCACAACTGTAACTGAAAACATATATTTTGAAGTGTTAGTTTGTTTTTGACTGGCATGTTTACGTGTACTTCACAAACAACAGACAGTTAAAGGAATGTTTATAAGCTAACAAAAAAAAAAAGGGAACAATTAAATGTAGCTTCTAATATTAAAGAGAAGTTTATTTAGTCATCTTTTCATAATTCATTGAAGATGTGAAACTGATGGTCAGGCACACCATTTATTTTTCAATAAGAACTTGATTATATCCAGTTTTGAAGAGAGACTGTTTAAAGTTCAAGTAGGTTAAGTGATCTGGTCAAGGTTATAGTGTGAACTTGTGTACTGAATTTATTTTGGAGTGTAGCACACTTCAGTTTCCCTGTATACCATGCTGCTTTTCTATTTCTGTTTTAAATCAAGAATCAACACAGCATGGTATAAAGTATACCAGAACACTATGTACTGAAAAATGAAAGCACCAGATGCTTGATGCAAAATGTAAAACCTGTCAAAAAGAGTCATATAAGAGGTTGGGTGGTTTTTTTTGTTTTTTTTTTGTTTGTTTGTTTTTGTTTTTTGTTTGTTTTTTGTTTTTACAGAAGTTTTAGTATGTAATCTGCTTATTCCAAGGTTTGTACAGGCTGTTATATAAATTACAAAAGGTGATACTGTAGACTAAAGCTGTTTGCAATTTGCAGGGACCATTTTGTTGTCAACTGGTAGTCTTTTCCAGTGTTTTTCATTATTAAGGGAACCAATTAAAACATACAAGACTGTGCCACATATGCTAAGTACATAATTTGCAGAAAATTCTTATCTGTCCATTACCTTTATTCTACTGAATTTTCTTCTTCCCCATGTCTTGGGTTAGCGGGCACACATTTTTTCCTGTTAATAAGAGTTTTGTGTTAAAACTGGCACAATGAAATGCCTGACATGAGAATTCTCAAACTGTCTTAACTAGATTTTGGCATTTAATAAGCTGTAAACTGCTGAAGCTATTTGCAGATGAAGTCTCATTTTTGTCCATCAGCAGGGGGCTGGGAATATAATTAATTGAGTGAAAGTTAAAAGACGGACAGCATGGTTACATTTATGCAAATATTGCAGGAGAATATCTAACAGAAAAGAAAAACAGCTTGTAACTGATTGGTTTGGTTTTGGACCAAAATCCACAGGGTCCATTTATACACTGCAGATAGTGCATATGACAATTAAGACCTATAGTGGTAGGGTTTTTCAATATACTTCCTGCAATAGAAAAAAAATAATAGAAAAAGAAAACCTTCACTAACAGTCAAAGTTCCAAATCCAGTGAGATAACTCTATTTCTATTTTAAGCTCATTTACTGCTCATAAATGTTAAAATAGATGAAAAAATAGCATTACAAAAATCATCTGATGCATGTGCCTTCAACCATATGCCAGTCTCCGCTGCTTATTTCTTTTATTCATATCCCAGTCATATGCACCCTGGTACACCAAAGATTCTATTTAATTAAAGTTAGTTAAAAGCTTAAACACAGAGATCAGGACAGCTGTTAGAGGTATTAACTTGAGTTCTGCTTAGGGTAATCAGAAGCTCTTTCATCCATTCTATTTTATATTATATTGTCATCTAAGGTGTTCTGTTTTCCTCCTGGCTGCTAAGACTAAAATCAGCAAACATGAATATTTGGGTTGAAACACTTTCCGTTTTATAACTTTAGGGCTTGTATTCTCTTTTTAGATAACAATTAGATAACAACAAGATAACAATTTCAAACTTGTTCATTGATTTTTGACAGTGCATGAAGAGTATGATGTACAGCAGATAAAACCTGCAAAGAGTTTTTGCTAGGGGATTTAAACTCTAGTTCCTCTTTTGTCCTTCATGCGACTTAACTTGACCATCTTATTCCAGTGGGGTAACAACTGGCAAACAGTTTACCTTTATTAGGCAGAGAAAGTAATCTATTACTCATTTATGGTAAGCATAAAGTGCACATATTTCTGCTGAGCTCAGCATACGTGGATCTGATGGATTCTTCCAATATTTGACATTGTTGCTAAATAAGCTACAAGCAGCTCATGCTAAAACTTGGAAGGAGTAGAAAGAGTGTACCTTTAGGAAATAATTTAGTCATTATTTTCTGTATTTGTATCAACAGGAAAATAAGCACTTATTCATGCAAAAGTTTCTTTAAACTCCTTGGCAATGCAAAGTGGCTGGCATCTTTAAACAACACTAGGTGCTCTGTGTTTGGAACTGTATCAAGCATCTACTCAACATAAGCAGTGGAGTCTAGAGGACTACTCACTAACCATATTCAGATACTTTACCTAAGCCTGCCCCAAAGAAAATTACAATGGAAGGTATTATTTATTGTTTCATGAGAGATATAAACACTTCACTTCAAAGTTTGGAGGTTTTTTTTTTTTTTTTTATTCCAAGCACCGTTTATTTAACTTCTTAAACTTCCGAATGCAAAGAGACATATAAGCCTATACCTCACTGTCTGTTCAAATAAGGCAAGGTTAACATCCATTGCTTCTGAATGCAATTGCTTGATATTCTAATACAATACAAATGCAGTGATCAGACAGTGGAGATATTGTTGCTGTCTTAAAATATTCAGGATAAATCAGTGCTGTCTCTTTGTACATTATAATGTTTCCATTGAATCTGTCATCATGAGTCATAAAAAGTACTCAGCTGATAAATATTTTCAATGACCTCTGCTGTGCCCGAAAGTAATTATCAGACTTAAAACACATACCTATGGAAAAAAAAAAAAAAAGGAAAAAAAATTAAATGAAGAGATTATTTTCCTGCGAGTAGTGCATAGTTCATGATGAAAAAGCTTTAAAAAAAAAAAAAAGACATAAAAACCCTTCTGTATATCTTTTATGCTTTCCTGAGATGAGCAATAACTCCCTTTCCATGATAAAAATAGTCATTTTCCATGAAGTTTGTTCACTTTGTAAAACTAGGAATTCTGTCAGGGATTAGGAGGAAAGCACCACAAAGTGACTGTCTGCTGTACCTACTGCTATCATAATTATTAAATTAACAGTTCATTTTGGAGTCCAATAACCCATCTGTATAACTCAAAATGTATCATTCAGCAATGGACAGACTGAAGAGAAGGAAGAGAAATCAGGACTTCAAAAATGGCATTTATCACATTATTCTTTATGAGTTGCTTTTCCACTAATATCTTTAAAAGTTTCTGACTCAACAAAAGTACAAAAAAAGGAATAAATAACATCTACCTTTTACTATCCACCCCATGGGATATGTACCAGTTAAAACTACTGAAAAGAATAACAATAAAATCTAGTGGTTGTGATTCAGTCAAGTTTATAACTCTTTTTGGAAACCTCATGAAACCTCATGCAATGCAGTAAATGCATAACCACTTCTAACACAGTTGCCTGCCAAAATAACTATATCAAGATGTATTATGTAAAGTTATGTGCAAGACATCGTAAGGAACATTAAATACTATACTTGTGGGAATTGTTAGACTCTTTATTATAGAAGTCAGAATATTCTGGTAAATCTGAAGTTGACTACAAGGCATGATATTTACCTAAAGTAACTACAGAAATTGTTAAACAAGATAACCCAACAAACATGCTACCCTTTAGAATGCAATCTTTCTGATGATATAAGCAGATTATTTAAATGCATTCCCCCTCTGTTGTATTATCAACTAACAATCTGTAGCAGAGGACTTTCTGGAACAGTATCTTCTGCCTCACTGTAAACTAAAGAAGATTTTTTTTTCTTGTCTGTAGAAAACACACCTTTTGTACATCTGCTTAGCCAACACACACACACAAAAAAAAGATATATGGAAAAGAAACATGTATAGCAATAGAAGAAAGATAATAAACATGAAAAACACAATCCAAAAAATTGTTATTTAGTTACTTGTAATCTGCCATAGAATAGAATAGAATAGAATAGAATAGAATAGAATAGAATAGAATAGAATAGAATAGAATAGAATAGAATAGAATAGAATATTTCATTCAGAAGGGACCCAAAAAGATCATCAAGTCCAATTGCGTGAACTAAAAGCTAAAGCATGTTATTAAGAGCATTATCTAAAACACCACTTGAACACCGAAAGACATTCTAAGCGAGGTTCAGTAGGTCTGGAACTGACTCTACACTCCATGTACTAGGTTAATAAAGAGAACTGTACTTAACAAAAATCCAGTAAAGCGTAAGCTTTTTGTATCAGTAAAAAGCAATGAAATTTTGGATTATGTTGCACGATTAACAAATCATGTACCTTCTTCTGAGAAATGGTTTGTGAATGAATGCAAAAATATCAGAAAAAAATTGTCAGAAAATAATTAATCCTTATTTTCTACTCTTCTCTGTTCGATCAACATCTTTCTCATCTTTTGGATTTCATATAGTCTCACATTTGAATTTGAACAACAAAATCAGAAAGCTTGAGCTAATGTCTTGTGAGGGACAGAGAAAAAATATTCCTTCTTTTATACATTAAAAAAGAAAAAAAAATCTGAAGATGAGAATTTTGGTGTTTTATGAATAATTTAACTTCACAGGAATTTTAAAGAAACTGTAAACTCATATTCTGGTTAATATTAAGTTTTAGCTATATTTTTTTTGTCCATCTTAATTTATCGCTGTATTTATCTATTCTTTCTCCCAGTCTTAAGTTTTATAACACTGTTGTTTTTGTTGTTGCTCTTATTTTTGACTGAGGTCAGTATATGCAGAAATCGATTGAAAGTTGTAATACAGAAGATGTGTAAAAGCACGTTTCTTTGGGGGCTGGAATGCCTTAGCCTTTGAACATGACTGAAAACCTTATATTGAAAAACATTACTGATAACCAGTAAGCTACGGTTTTTGAAAAAATGGTAACAGGAATAATTAAAGGAATAACACATCTGGGGAAAAGGTCCAGTGACTAGTAAATCTCTAAGAGACTATTAAAACGAGGATATACTGTATGTCCATATTCAGACTATTTCACATCACTGATGTAAATAGTTTTTCTGAAACTCATAACATTTTTTTGAGTTTACACTATCATAATGGCATTCCTAATTAATGAATTGTGTGCTGTATCATCAATGCAGTCTTATAACTCTTTCTGTTAACAATAAAGTTTAGTAGCATGCCAAAAGGAAATCACAAGGACTGCTATCCCCTTTATCTACTTATTCAGACAGTGAAGTATATCAGCACAGAAAAGTAATCTCCTGAGGAGCTTTCTGTTAGCAAATATCTTTATTGTGCACAAATCCATGCATTTTACAGAATAGGACACATGCTCTTTTGTTCAGTAATACTAGATGAAAACAGGTCCAGTGATTCTGCTTCCATTTCAGGCATTCTGACTATTCTAATCGATAAGAATTGTGTTCCCCTGTTTTAGAAGAATGAAGCCTTATAAATAAGAAATGGACTCAGAGTGGCATTTGTTCTGATACAGTCTGCAGTTTGAAAATGCTGGTGCAACGCTTGTTAGTGTATATTACATAGAAGGGTAGGAGGTTTGTGCATCTGGCTGAACCCTCATTTGTACAAATCTGAATCAATTCTGGCATAAAGTTGGGAATAAAGCTCTGACTTAAAGATGGCATAAAATGCCCATTATCATGGTACTTCACCTGAACTGATAACATTTTCAGAAACATGTTGATTCACATTTAATGATGTTAGGAACCCAGACATCATTACATAGCAACCAAGTTCATAAGATCCTTAATCCACTGAATATTTCCAACACTTAAAGCATTTAAGTTAAATGCTTATGCTTTAAGTTTAAAAGCATTTTAAAGCTTTTAAATATCTGAAAGCATTAGATTTCAGCATTTAAACATCTGAAAATCACTTTGCAAGTGTGACTTTATTATATTAAAGCATTTAAATATCTGAAAATCACTTTGCAAGTGTAACTTTATTATAAGTCAATTCCAACCTGAAATATAGCCACTGTAGGCTTCCACTATACTGAATAAACAGTTAGGTCCTTTCAAAGGCACTTCATGCTGAGGAAGTGCCCATTACTTTATACCATCTTTACCTAAATCTCAGTTGATGATGCTCCTATATTAAACACCTCAGGCTGGTGTACTTTTTTAGGTAGGATGGATTTCTCTTGAACACAAGGAACACAGCTTAAACTTTTCAAAATTTCCTGAAGGAAAAAACACAAAGATACATACCCTCCCTGTCATGGCAGTCCGTCAAACAATATAGTCTTTGTTCATGTGTATTTCTTCTTCAGCATATTAAACTAAAGTCAGTAGAACTTTTTTGCAGAGGAGAGAGTAGCTCTTTGTGAATAATGGCTGTACTGTACAGGTTACAAGTGTATGTAACAAAAAATGTAGAAATGACATATAGGCAGACACCATATGGGAGACACATTCAGATTGTTTTAGAAATGTAAAGACACTGCTTTTGCATCTACAAAATATCGATGTATTTATATATTCCTCCTGCTATAATGTATAGTATATATATTTCTTTCAAAAAAAATGTAATTGTTCATCACCATATTTTAAACGTACAATTGAGATAAAGTTTAAAAATTACTCTGGAGTTTGGGATTATCTGGATTTTGACTGCTTCATTTCTCAAGGCTTAACATTAATGCCTTCTATTGTTATTATTACACCTAAAGACTTGTTGTGGTTTAGCCCCAGCAGGCAGCTAAGTACCACACAGCCACTCACTCACTCTCCCCAGGTAGGATGGGGAGAGAATCAGAAAGGTAAAAGTGTGAGAACTCATGGGTTGAGATAAAGACAGTTTACTAGGTAAAGCAAAAGTTGTGCACACAAGCAAAGCGAAATAAGGAATTCTTTCGCTACTTCCCATGGGCAGGCAGGCGTTCAGCCACTTCCAGGAAAGCAGGGCTCATCACGGGTAACGGTTTCTTGGGAAGACAAACGCCATAACTCCCAACGTCCCCCTCCTTCCTCCTTCTTTACCCCAGCTTTTATTGCTGAGCATGATGCCATGTGGTACGGAATATCCCTTTGGCCAGTTTGGATCAGCTGTCCTGGCTGTGTCCCCTCCCAACTTCTTGTGCACCCCCAGCCTCCTCGCTGACAGGGCAACACAAGAAGCAAAAAAGTCCTTGGCTATATGTAAAAACTGCTCTGCAACAAGTAAAAGCATTGGTGTGTTATCACCACTATTTTCCTCACAAATTCAAGACACAGCATCATATGAGCCTCTATGAAGAAAATTAACTCTGTCCCAGCCAAAACCATGACAAGACTGCAGACAAAAAAACATTTGAGGAATAACTAAAAGAAAAACCCACAGAAGGGAGGAAGAATCCACAGCTTGTATTGATCCTGGCTCTTTCCCATATTCCAGCCAAATGAACAAGCCACAGGTGCAACCAGAAAGAGCAGGTGATTAAAACAAACTGTTATTGTGAGGCTAATAAATAAGATTTTTTTTGTCCATAAAGTATTCTGCTCAAGTCATATTGGTGCATCTGTTATATATTTACAGGCAGTGTTGATTTCTGCCAGCGATTTTAAAAGAATGTAAATCTCTGAATTTATACAGCTTAAAAGAGATATTCAACAGCTTTCTTGTTTCTGGTTTCCATGTCTGGAATCTTAAACTAAGGAGTCCAATAGTGCAATTAACGTTCAGTAACACAAGCAAGACATCTGCTTATAGACTGATTATTCAGCAACAGTAACATAGTGAAAGAAGAGTGTGGAAGACATGCAGAGATGTTGATACAAAAAGTGTCACATTTTATGCAGTCATCTCTTCACAGTTCTTTTACTTTCTATATGGTTGATCCCAACACTGCTTCTTCTTGTCAGCTTGCTAACCAGCTACTGAACTAACATAAAGGCTTATCCAAAACAGTCAGTACTGACTATTTTATGTTATAAAAAAGTAGGTATTTAGAAATGAGCACGATTTAATCCAGTATGTTGATCCAAGCAGGGAAGTACCTTCTCAAACCTTTCACATAAAAAATGTGGATACCATAAGAGAAGATTGAATAGCTGAAAGGAGTGAGGCTAGCGTACTGTCCCTGAACAGCATCTTCAATTAAAGATACTATAGTCTGCTAGATAGACCAGTCTGGACTAGATCTGGAACTGGACTAGCTCTAGGCCAAACTACACCTGGACTAGATCTGAATAAGGCCAGATTTCATCTTTATTTTGAGCACTATTAACTCTGACATATAAGTTAAACTGCAATTTCCTAAAGAAAATATGAACTCCAGTGTCACAAGTGTTTCTTGACTCCAGCAGTCAAACCATGTCTCTAAATTAACCACATGTTCTACTCTTGCTATTTCTACTCTCACCTCATTCTCTTAACCATTCCAGAGCCAGCAAAGTCAAGTTTTCTTTCCCCTTCTCTCCTTCTGGCTCCAAAATGCTTAAATTTGTGATTGTTTATTGGCTTCATCAGGATGTATTAAAAATGCCAGATGTTCACCCAACAGCTTGATGATATGGGCACATTTCTAGGAATTAAGAAAGACTTATATCCCACCCTATACTCCTCAAATCCTTTGCAATCATTCTTCTTAAACAATTAAGTAGTAACTAGTAGCTACTTTGACCTTCACAAGCTTCTCCTTTAGTGATCCACTCAGCTATACCAAATGTACAACATCACTGTAGAAAGTGTTTTCAGGATCATATATTCTCATGTGTATATAAGTAAATTTTAAAAATGAGATACAGCTAGTACAATTCTGAACACTTTTCAGGAATAAGCCTGGACTGGGAGCTATTCCCATCAGGTGGTTGTGGTTACCTTGCTTAGAGACAAAGACGTATGAATATAAGTTATTTCTTGCTAGTTGACCTCACTGTCAGAAAAGTCCTACCTAGGCATCTTTAACTACTATAAACATAGCCATATAGGCAGAATACAATATTTTTCAATCAAACACACTGACCACTTACTTCATGCCACACTATCTAAATAATTTTATTTGTTTTCCCTTGAAATTTTAAAAAAATAATTCATAATGTATCACAGGCCAATTTCTCGACAAATTTAGCTCTTAACTGTTTAAAATCACTGTCAAATTATAAAAGCACCTGGATTATGAAACAAGATAAATGACTGATTTTTGGCACTGTGATTCAAAACCTAAATAAAGATATTTGCTAAGATACTGCTTGAAATGATTGCTTTGGGGCTGAGATTTTCTGCCTCACTTTTGATTGAGAATTTTTAAAAGGATAGACAGGGAAGACAAGTTGTACTTCTCACCCAAGTGACTTAAATGTTCTTCTTTTATCCAGACCATTAAGGGTCTTTATATTATTTTTTTTTGCATTATGTAGGATAGGAACTAGTATTCATTGGAGTGGTGCTCAGACTACACCTACATTACTAAATAAAAGTGACAGGAACATTGTCTATGAGAGGGGTAGTGGGTACAGGCCAAAGATGTGACAGGGAACATAATAACAATTAATCACTAGAAAATCCTGAGACACTGTTTGAACTTCTGCACAGGCCCTGTTTTATTTACTAGCATACTAGCATAAACGTAGTCACACAGTTCTTGCTGGGATAAAATCTGTCACACGCCATAGAATGCATTTTGTTCCACAGGTCTCATAAAAAGAAGAGGAATATTGGTAGAATGTGGAAGGGGAAAGAGACGTTAACTAATGTGCAAAAACTTGTAGCAAGTACTGCCATCTCCCTCATTCCTCATGACCTGATAGACTTGATACTATGGACACAGATGATCAGAGAAATCAGATGTGCTGTGGTGTTATATGAAGTTGTGCTGCTTAAGTGTGTATGGGAATGAACCTTGTTCTTTGGTAGTGACAGAAGTAGCATTACCACTCCAGAAAAATTTGGTAGCACCCCTACCATTTCCCAGCCATAGCTGTAGAAGTTACAACTAGACAAGATTCTTTGTAGAAATAAACAAACACAATAAATGGTACCTTATACTTCTACTTTTTATTGCTCCTTTCTTACTGAATTAGCTGTCTGGTTACAGAGCAAATTTCCATAGATTCTTCTCTGCAGCAGGTAGAAAATATTTGTAATTGAATTGCAGCTAGGAACAGCCTCACATTCACAAGACCTGGTCCTCATGGAGGACTTCAACCACCCCAATATCTGTTGGAGGGATAACACAGCAGGGCGTAAGCACTCTCAGTAAATTCAGAGATGACACAAAACTCAGGAGAGAGGCTAATTTACCAAAGAACTGTGCAGCCATCCAGAGGGACCCTGACAAGCTGGAAAGGTGGACTGACAAGAACCTCATGAAGTTCAACAAGGAAAAGTTCAAAGTCCTGCACCTGGGGAGGAACAACCCCGGGCACTAGTACATGCTGGGGGCCACCCATGGGAAAGCAGCTCTGCTGGAAAGGTCCTTTGAGACCTTGTGGACATGTTGAACATGAATCAGCAATGCGTTCTTGCCACTAAGAAGGCTAATAGTGTTCTTGTCTGCATTAGGTAAAGTATCGCCAGCTGGTCAAGAGAGGTGATCCTTCTGCTCTACTCAGCATTAGCGAGTAGTGTGTCCAGTTCTGGGCCTGCCGCTACAAGAGAGACCTAAACATACTGGAAAGAGCCCAGCAGAGGGCTACCAAGATGATCAAGGGATTGGAGCACCTCTCCTATGAGGAGAGGCTGAGAGACCTGGGCCTGTTCAGCCTGGAGAAGAGGAGGCTCACGGGGGATCTTATCAATGTATATAAATACCTGAAAGGAAGGTACAAAGAAGACAGAAGCATGCTCTTTTCAGTGATGCCCAGTGCCAGGAAAAGAGGCAATGGACACAAAATGAAACACAAGATATTCTGTCTAAACATCAAGAATCGCTTCTTACTGAGCAGTGGAACGGGTTGTTCAGAGAGGTTGTGAAGTCTCCCTCCTTAGAGACCTTCAAAAGCCACCTGCACATAGTCCTGGGCAACCTGCTCTAGGTGTCCCTGTTTGAGCAGGTGGATTGGACCACCTGACCTCCAGAGGTCCCTTCCAACCTCAACTATTCTGTGATTCTGTGAATGGAGCTCTTAAAGGTTTGAAGTATTTTCTCTGAGAGCACTTCTGGAAACACTAACAACCTCTCTTGACACTTTTATAACTAAAATCAGTTCAACTAGCTTTTCAGAATTTACAAAAATGAAATTGCTTCAGGGAGAGACCTGGTGCAGCCAGCTTTAAACTGAAGTGTTTGGGCTTTTTTTAATGTCTGAGGTAAACCACTGAAAATCGGGATTTATGTGAGATTGGCACAGACAAGCTGCTGTATAACACTGAATAAGCTTGCTTTTATTTTCTTCAATTCTAGATATAAGTGATCAGCTTCTCAACACTAATGCAAATTAGTCACTGAACTCAAGAAAAGCTATAGAAATTTGCATCATAGCTTAAAGGCCTGTATCAGTGAGATAAGGCTAGACACACAGGCTAAACACAACTTAAATTCCTTGCCAGGCTGTTGAACTACTTCAGATTTCAGTGCCATAGCTCAGAATATAGATAGAAAACTAAACTATATAAGAGATTAAATAGAAAGATGATTTGATATTTGTAACTCAAGAGTGACCTTTGAACTTAATCTTTTACAGGAAGCATGTCCTGCTTCTTTGTTATTTGAGCACTTTGTGGGACTTCTACATCTTTTGCCACTACTCATTATCATTGCAATTGGCTATGTCAGGACCCTAATTCAACAACATTTTCCCCACTGGCTCAGATAAATGACATGGGATAGTACCAAACATAGACCACCTAAAAAATAAGAATTGTAGTGTGATGCATTCCATCAAAAAGCAGATATCAAAAATGGATCAGATGAATAATGCTTATTTTGTCCATTGGTTACACATATTCTGAATTGGTTAGTCTGGGTGTAGATATTTCCATTGCCAGTCTTAAGTGAAGTGAACTTCACTATAAGCATCCAGAATTGGTAGTTGAGGTACAACTTGATTTCACAGAAGGATGAAACAAATATACAATGCCTGATCTCTGTATAAGGCAAGAATAAGATTTAGATACAAACAGCTAAGAACAGAGAAGTGATGAAATATTAGACAAAGGTACCAAACATATATTTCATGTAAGTGCTGTCAAGGGTGTTTGTTATGTTCTGCCTTTTTTTCTTTTTTTTCTTTTTTTTCTTTTTTTCTTTTTCCTTTTTTTCCTCTCAAGAAATCACATTAGAGTTTTAGGGGAGAGAACTGGAGGAAGATCACAGGTTATCTTATGTCTGTTTCTAAGGAACCCATAGAGGAATATCAGAAATATGGTAGGCATTAAAAAGATTTATGATTGAAAAAAATGACAAAAGGACAGTGATGGCAGGAGTTAAAGGTTAATGTTTAAAACAATGCTTAGAGTGAATTTAGTATATGCCAGAGGTAGCTTAAAAATGGTCTTGAAAAGGAAGGTCCAGAGATAGTACTTAATGTGATAAAAATATGCAAGACTCACAAAGTTCTTCTAAAAATTTCTGGTGACACAATATGATGAGATCCTGGACAGGTGTTCTAGTTTTGTGGAGAGATACCTTAGACCATGAATCAGAGTTCATGTGCAAGAAGAACCTGAAAATTTAGATACATCCTGGAAGTTAGTTATGTTACCCAACTCACAAGAAGGATGGTGAAGTTGCCCATAATGGCAGAGATGGAAGAAGACCTGTGAGGGAAAAAAGGAGGTATTAGAGAGGCAGGTCCACAAAATTTACTCATAGAGTCTATAGCTTGGAGATGAGAAAGACAGAGATAAGAGGAGAGAGCAGGAGATAAACATAATCAGTACAGGGGAAGAAAACATAGCCAATATTCTAAAACGCCATATGGAAGTAGTGTCCATCTCATATAAAGTCTAAGACTTAGTCACAGTGCTCCTTTAAGTCAGTAGGGTGGGCGTGAGGGGGAACAATTCATCCCAGGTACTGCAGCCAGTAGATTAATCACACCCATAAATGTCAGTGAACGTAGCATAGACAATAATCTCCGGTGAAAAATTCCACAGTGTAGAGGTCTAAAGGTGGAGGGTTTAACTTCACCAAATATTAAAAGTGAAAAGAAGAACAGGGCTGAAACATAGTTTTGTAGAAATCCAATTAAAAAAAAAAAAAAAAAAGTTATAGTAGTGTTAACTGTGTATCCCCAAACAAAGTTGTGAAGTAATGACTGCGTAGGAAGGAGGAAAGCCAGTGGAGGACAAAACATGTTAACTGACAGAAGATTTCTTTCTGAAATCTGAATGGAGAAGGTTGCTGATAAATCAAACAGAACTGATTTACAGCACCAGTTCTATAACTGGGTGAATAAGAAGCCAAGAGGAGAGGCTAATAGTTGTATCTGTTCAGACTTAACAAAACATGATTGGGAAAGGACCTTACTGCCATCCACAACTACCTACTGGGAAGATATAAAGAGGACAGAGCCAGATTCAAAAGTGCACAGAACAAAGTAACAAAGCAGGTTGGAACACAGTAAATTCTGACCCAAAAAGAAAAAATATATATACTGTGAGTGTGGTTACATGCTGGCACAGGCTGCCCAGACAGGGATCTTCATCTTTGGGGACATTCAGCTGGACAAAGCCCTGCGCAACCTTCTCCACCTGAACATGTTTTGCATGGGGAGTGGGACAACAGACCTTCAGAGGTCCTTTCGAATCTGCAAGATTTTGTGATTCTAATAAAGATCAAGAGAATAATTTATTTATGTATGTATTTCTTTATTTTTAACATTGTAAAACTTTAAGTATGCTTATACTATGAGAAAGAGACAGAACAGGCAGAAAAGAGTGAGAGATTAACTGAAGACTCCGGGCTAAAAATAGGTGTGGGCATGAAGACGATGACTGTTTCCTCAGTTTCAACAGTTTGGAAGGTTGTTGATTTTATCTGACCAGACTCATGAACAGTAGATAGAATTATTCTAGTACTAAACAACAACTTTAGATTTACATTTTTGCCAATTTCATCCCAAATTCTTTACACTGGTTAAGCTGGTTTGTTGTTGATTTTTATTTCTATTTTTATTTTTAATTAATAAATACATAACAATTCATTTCTAGGTGAGATGCATTAGTTACAACTAACCATCAACCTTATAACAAGGTTACACCTCTGCCTCTAAGTTTATTACTCCAGGAAAACTTCACCTGGATGTAACCTCAGTTTTCCTATCTATACAAGGGGAAAAAAATGAAAAAAGCTTTCTTTGTAGTCACTGCACTCTTCAAATGGTGAGAACTGTTGCCATTAATACTGTGGATTCTGAGGATAAAGACAAATGTGCTAATCTCTGTTGTTCTATTTTTCCCCTCCTCAAACACCTGAAAGCCCTTTGTCTATCTCCCACATGCATCTGTGTAAGTTGACTCCAAAAAGAGCTACTTCATGCCCTTTAAGTTAGTCATTTCTGAAGATTTATTTGATGTACACAGTGTTTTACAAGCTCTCTATAAAAGCATTTGCTAGAAGCAGCAACTGCAAGGCTGAAATGGAAATTGCAGAGGCAGCAGCAGGCAGTGCAAACAGGAAAGCTAGGGTTAAAACATACCCAGGGCTCAGCCATGTCCCCATTAGAACTTCCAGGTCTTACATGGTTACAGATGCAAGCAAAGAAGACAGACATTATATAAGAATCATTATAAACTTATTATGATTAATTATTTTAAACAGGACCTGTTGTATAAACTGAATTGCTATTACTTTTTAAATTCATCCACTTAAAAGAAAAATAATGTTTGCAGTAGAACTTTGAATTGCCAGCCAAACATTCACATATTTTAAAAAGAAAGATACAATGGTCATTTGAAGGCTTATGAGTGTTATGTCCTATTTCATTTTATATATGGCTTCTATGATTTATTGACATCCAGTATAAATGGTTCTTTATTTTCTATTCATCCTAACCTTGGTCAAATAATACCACCATACTTCCCTTCACAATATTTTCCTAATATCTCAGCTCATTTAATTCTATTGATCCACTGAAGAGTATAATGGCAATGAAACTGGAATTAATAGCACCTCCCTTTTCCAATGCTAAGAGCTTTCCTATTTAGTCTGTGGACCATCAAGCAAAATCATAAAAGTAGACAAAAAAGCAGACTGACCTTTATCAGCTACTATTGTGCTGCAAAATTCAGCAAAGCCCAGAACATCATTTTCAGTTTTATGGCATGGTTTTCTTAAATAATAAGGGGAATGGGGGGGGAGGAACTGACCCCTGTTCAGCATTTACTTAAGCAGAATTGGCATTAATAGAGTATTCTGTCAAAAATTCAAGCCCAGGAAAATGTATGGCTTTGTCCACAGCAGCAGCTATCTTCGTAGATTGCACTGTCACTGCTTCACACAAAGAGCATTGCAACACCATTAGTGGACATAAATAATGCACAAGCTCTTATGCAGTACTCAGCTAAGTGCATGGAAACCTTGGGCTCCTGTTGTCAGAAATTCAATGGATTAGTACCTAGATTTATTTTAAGCCTGTAAAGCACTTTGTTCTTGACAGCGTTCAAAGTAGAAAGAGTGCTATCCTGAATGTGCATCTTAATACTGTCATTCTTGTCTTGTAAGAATAGATGAAATATGGGATGCAATACTTCTTTTTAATATTTAAAAGTTTTCACTGTGCAGACACAGTACACACATACCCCCCCATATATATATATGTATATAT
>VXAL01019839.1:262352-281121 GCA_013399475.1 Chauna torquata | reverse complement strand
TCAGCGGAGGAGAACAGGCCGCTTCCGTCTGACGGGCCTCTGGCCGCGGGGAGCGCAGATTAGCCTGGCAGCCGCTGGTCTCTCGTTCCCTCGGGGCTCTGCAGCCTCCCCTTCCCTGCCGGAGCAGCCTCACTAAAACGTCTCGGCTTCTCCTCCTTTGTGGTTTGCCCTGGAAGAATTTGCTTTTAACGGTATGTCTGATCCGGAGGGAAGGGGGAAAAAGGAAGAATAAAACTATTTCAACAGGGGTTGTACCGCTGTAGGTGTAGTTTGCAGCTGCTGAGAGCCCTTCCATAAAGCTTCCGGTCTGGGGAGATAAGTGATGAGCAGGCTTATAATCGGTCGGGTGTTCTTGTACTGTAAGGTAAACTTACAGGTTTTGGTGACTCGTTAAAGAAGAAATCCGTTTTCCTACAGCGATTGTTGTCTTTCTGTTGCCGAAGTGGTGACGCTTCATAGCAACAGTGATTGAAAATCTTGTCAGATGTAAGCTCCCAGCAAATCAGCTTCGAAACAGACTTTGCCGAGACAAGTGCAGGCTTGTTCAGTGTATCTTGAAAATGATGTTACAATAACTTTGTTTCACAACGTAGTCTTCAGTATCCATGGACTGTAGAGAGGCACACATTAGAACATTACTCTAGTCAAATGCTTGGTCCCCTAGGCACTGTTTTTCTGGCTGAAAACAAAACTAGAACTTTATAGCAGAAGGAGCTACATGAACAATAATGATAGGACAGGAACAAATGCTTTATGAGCGTCTTTCACAATAGAAACATCTTTAGCATCTCAGTTCTGATGAATGAAAAATAAATTTTACAATTTCCCAGAACTGAGACTGGAGACTCCAGTTCATAATTGTTTTTGATGGTAGTATTGCAGACTCAACAGAGAATTTGATTTCATAGCATATGAGCTTGCCTACGCTAATTTCTTAGTGTTCCATTGCCAGCTATGTAGTCTTATCTTTCTTCCATGTGGCTTCATTACCATATTATGTCTTCCACTACCAAGATTGATCTTCGTTCTGCTTCTTTATTATTGCATTTTCTTACTGATAACGCAAGTGTTATGTCTAGAATGGTTCTTAACCTGTACTTGCCATGAAGCTTGCTCCATTGTTTTCAGACTGAAAGGAGGGTTTCAGTGTGCTAAAGCTTTTCTGTGGCATACTCAGCCTGTACAGGTTAGCCTAATATAAACAGTACCCATTCTTGTTAACATTGCCTCTTTCACATAACTTCATGCATTTTGACTCTGTACTTTAAAACCGACTTCCTTAAGGCTGTAATTCTGTTATTGCCTATCTTTCATGTCAACATTCAGTTTCTGTTGTTCATGACCTGGAAAAATTGAGAGCTTTTCACAGGAGCTAAATATGTGTCTTTCATAAAAAGCTAGGTCTTCAAAAGACTACTTGCAACCATCCAGACGTGTCACAAAATTAAGCATGTGAAAGTTGTCGTCTTTAGCAGTCTTCATGAACAAAGGAGAACCAAAAAAAATGAGGCTGTTTGCTCTGAATGTTTTCTGTGAATAACTGAGAGATGTACTCATTTAGACATCTTGTTAAGTCCTTGTTTGCAAATGCCAGATTTAAACTTTAATTTTCAATTTTGTTTATCTGATTTTGTTCTTCATCTAAAATTGAAAGCATATTTTCTTCCTAGCAGCGCTAAATTACATGTAATATCTAGCTAATGGATGACGCAAACTATTTATGTAGTTAATGTAGTACTCATGTGGGAAACAAAGCTGTTAGAGCTTCCCAGTACATTGCAAATTTTCAGACAAATCTACTAGGTTCAATGTGCCTTTCATCATGACTCAGCTGTGATTCTCGAGGCTGTTAAATTCCTTTAAAGACAATGATATTCTGGACTGAACTGATTGGGTAAGAAAGATGTAAGAAACTTGGATTTCCAAAAAGTTTCTGAGAAGGTTCTTTAGCAAAGGCTTTTAAGAAAGCAGGTGTCTTTTGGAAAAGGAGAAAAGATTGTTTTATAGATCAGTAGCTGATTGAAGGAAAGGGTAGAAAGTACTAGGTGAATAGGCAGACAATTTTCTACTGTTTAACACTGGTAAGTGATCTGAAAGAAGGGCTTAAACAGCGAGGGACAAAATTTGCACATTATGTGGAGTTGTTAGGAGCAGTCCCACGGGTAGCAGAAGAGTATCATTGGACTGAGTGATAAAACGGGAGTTACGGGTCAATGTTGATGAATGCGAAGTAGCACACGTGGGCTCTGAAGTGACAGTTACCACTCAGGAAAAGAGATGTACACTGTGAATGTATCTACTTGATGCTTTAGAGCGATCACAAAGGCAAAAGATAAGGTAGGAATCATTAAATAGTGAAGACTACAGCAAATTATCTGTATGGCTGATCAGAAGTGCTCTCAGTCTCAGAAAAAACATGGAAAGGGGACAAACTGTACAAGCTACTAGAAAACTTTTGGAAAAATAGATTTGTTGAAGGTGCTATCATGAGTAACTAAAAGCACAAATAAGGAATGATTATTTAGTATGTCTTACAATACAAAAAAAAAAACACAAACATGAGTTTATGAGATGGCAAGTTTAGAACAAAAGGATATCTTTTCCAGGCATACAGTTAAAATCAGGAATTCCTTACCATCTCAGTACAAAAATGCAAAACATTAAAAAAAAAAAATTAGACATGGAAGAAAGATCTGTTAGGTGCACAACTGTAGTTATTATATATGTAAATAATTATGACTATTGAAGTTCAACTTCCCTGTTGGCTTATAGAAAAAAAAAGATGTAGGGGGAAGACTTGGCTCGTGTTTTGTTTTTATACTTTCACTGTGGCAACTGTCAGACACAGGATATTGGGTCAGACTGGTCTTGGATTCTGCTGAATCTGTATAGCCGTTCTTATATTCATTTTGCATCTCCAGAAAACCATGTTTTCCTTGATGGAGAAGTTACTGAATGCTTTTTGATGTAACAAGTGCTAGCGATAGGCTTGAAGTTTAGGATACAAGATTTATGATGTGGCTGTCTATAAGGACACCTCTCTCAAATGTCCATTGCAGTGATTTAACAAGATCCTGTATCTTCTTCTTAGTTACCGGAGTGCAAACACCAGTCTGTCCATGTATTTTCTCCACAGTTACTATAGAAAAGCTTTAGTCCCTTACTCACTGTGACACACTTTTGTTCCTGATGTTTCTTCTGTAAAACTCTCTTGGTGTGACTAGTGGAAAAATCCTTTCTATTTCCAAAAACAAGCTATTAAATCAAGTCTGATGAACTACTTTAGTCTTTTCAATGGATAAGATTCTTCTTAAGGAGCTGTGCTCAAGAGTTATCAGCTTGCTTCTCTAGTAAGATGGATTTGTGAGACTAGATCTAGATACAGTAACAATAACAGTCTTCCTGACTTCAACACAGAATGCTCAACTTTATTGCGGAAATACCAAGATCATCATTTTCAGCTTTAATCTTTGGCTGCCAAAGGAGATCGAAGAGCATTTAGGAGAATGACTTCACACTGACAGTTACCACTTAGTGGAAGGAAGTGTCTCCCCTCATTGTTTAACCATTCCAGTACAATATGTAATGAGGTGTTTTCCATGCTCTTGCCTCATTCATATCTCAACATCCTGAAGCACTTTGGTTTTGTAGTAGCTGGAACAGATGTGTACTCATAAGACTGGTGATTTTTCTCTCACCTATTGAGCATACACGGCAACCTTAGTCCTATTCCGACACCTCTTTGCAGTGTTATGATACAATGAGAAAGTTTTCTCATTTGATTATTCATAAATACTTTTATTTTCAAATACCTGCATATACATGTTTAATATCTCTCAAAAACCTGGGGAATTGTGAAACAAGATGGTTTAAATAACAGTCTATATTCTTTCCCCTTTATACAAAATGCAAACAATGCTTCCTCTGATGGGCAGTTTGGCTGCTCAGGTTATCACCTGTGTGAAGAATAGGTTAATAATGAACCTTCTGAAGAAATGTGAGGGGAAATGCTTTACAGAAATAATATTTCTACTGTTGAGATGTTTTCATATATCTAAGAAGCATCAACTTTAGTATTCCATTTTTTTTCTCGTTGTATCTCTAAATTCAGAAGGATGTAACGATGTAAATATTCTTCCTTCTTCAAATGTGTATGGCAAAAACAAAATTTTCCTCCGGATTCTGATACAGTAGTGCCAATCCAGCCCCTTTTAGATCACATTGGTNGTACATGCAATATATATTGTATATACTGTGTAATGTATATATTTTATATATATAGTACATTGATGTTTTTTCTTTTCTGTTTTCCCTCATAGAAGATGTTCAAAGTTATTTTGTATTCAAGATTTTATAGATTTTTTTGCAATTTTACAAATGGTTGGCATAGGTTGTGTTAAGTACTGCCTTGTAAACTTTAAAAGTAAGATTTAGATATGAAAGAAAAAAAGTATATGTTTTTTGGGGGATGATCTGTCAATTTGGATTGTGGAAGATGCCATGCTGATTCAGCAAATTAGAATCTACTTCTTAATCTTCCCACAGGAAGATCTTTTCAGAGTTCAGTTCTGGAAAAAAAACTCTGTTTGTACTCTTAAGATGTTAGGAGACGCTCAGAAAGAGTCAACTAATTGCCAAGGCAAATATTTCTTTTTAAAGAAATATGTGAACATGTTGAAAGCTTTTTAGTTGCCCTGTGGTTCTGTTTTGGTTTATCTAAATTTGCAGAACATGCTTATGTACTGTATTTCCTATGCAATAAATTACTTTTCCATTACTGTTTTCTGTACTAATCCTGCTTTAAAGATCAAATGCTGTAACAGATAATGTTTTGCAGGTGTCCTATTTTTCCTGCGTGTTACAAAAGCCAATTTGGAGGTGTGTTTACAATGACTACAGCAGCAGAGCGGAAGTTCATTAATCTCAGAAAACGTCTAGATCAGCTGGGCTATCGGCAGCCACTGGGAGTGGAGAGTTTACCTTTGGTGGAAAAGCTTTTTAGGTATTCAAAAGGAGACTCATTAAAAAAAATATAGTAATCATATAGTAGGTATTGTTTGATTTTTGACATGAATTTTGACAACGCTTAGCCTAAAGATTATTTTCCAGAAGTATTAGTTCAAAGCTAACATGTAGTTCCTGTGTATGATGAAGTCAGATGGGTTTGCTTAAGAGATGAGAACATCTTAAGATTTAACTTAATTCAGTATTATTGTTTGGATAGTTTCTAAGGATCTACGGTCTAGGAAAATTCAGCTTTCTAACCTTACCAAAGAGTCAAGAATAGTTGCTATTGTTATGTGCTTAATGGACACACTTATAACTGGTTGTATGAGTAATAGTCTCTGTTGTCTCTACTACGACTGAAAATAAAACATTCACAGCTCCATTTTTTATTATTCCATTTGGTAAAGTTTAAATTTGCTATCTGTGTTCAGGATACATAACAGAAGAAAAACAAACTTTCACGTGCCCTTCCTAATATTTCTGGCATTTCATGGCGTTGATGCAATAGGAACATAGTAATTGTCATAGTAATCCAGTTATATTTGACTAAATGTACAAATGTAGATAGATACGGTTCTATTGCTATTTAGCATCTCATACAGATAGAAGAACCATATGTATGCAGTTGTGGTGCAGTCTGCCTTCAACTTGTCTCATTCTGTAACAGATAGGTTTAGTCTCAATCACCGACTTTGACGTTTACAAAAAAGTTAATAGCTACTTACCAGTAATCTGTGCTATGGAAATTCTGTTCACCATACAAATACTAGTAACCTTCTGATCTTTTTAAATCTTGACTATAGCTTTCCTCTGTGGTAGGCAGTGCTACAATGTATATAGTGTTTTGAGTTTAAAAAAAAAAAAATCCATTTTGGCCGATTTTTAATTTCTCACTTTATGTAGAAAAGAGAGTTTATTGAATAATCAGATGTAAGCTCCTGATACGCTTTCTCCATATCTTTATTTTGTATATTTGTCCTGTCCTTTCCTATGGTGGTTTTTTTTTTTTTGAGATGGACGATTCCCATCTTTCGTTTTTTCTTACGTGAATGTTCTATTTGCCTGTCTTGGAACCCATTTGTTCTACACTTAATATGGTCTCAGGCACCAGGTTTTGTTTCTAAGGTTATGATAAATATTTGAATCTGCCAGTTTAAAGGCTGATAACATTCCTAACATGTCTGATGCTCCTTGATTCTAGTGACCTTGTCCATACAACAGAGAGCCTGCGCAGTGCGAAGTTATCTGCTGGAAAAACTGAAAAAGAGTGCAGCAATTATGATGCTATTTTAGAACCATATAAAACAGAGAATGCTAAAGTTACCAGGGAAAACAATGAACTACATTTGGAAATACTAAAACTGAAAGAGCAATCTGATCGTCATGTTAAAGGTAACATAAAAAATTACGATACTTTTTAATCCTTCAGTGTCAACATAAAATTGTGGACAAACCTGCAGATTCACATATCTGTACTTATGAGTGGTCATTGACTTTGATGCCTTTAACAAATTAAGGCTCACGTGCAGATGTTTCTTCTGTAATTAAAAAACTTCTGAGGTCCAGCAAATCATTGTTTTAATCAAACATGAAACTGTTAGAACTTTTTAACATCTGCTTTCATACCTTGAAATGCTTTTTAATTTAAAATGAAGAAATACTGTTCTTAAATGTGCTTTTGTTCTACAAAGGGTTTTTGTTTGTATAGACATATATAAATACGTATTTGTATGTTTGTATATATACATGAACATATGAATGGGCATTTGAAAACGTCATGTTATGGAAAAAGAATATAAGCTTAGTTTTAATACCTATTTTGGTGCTACTAGGAAAAATTATAATGAGTAAGAAAGATAAAATTGCTCTTTCTCTACCTTGAAGATTTGAAAGCCAGCTTAAGGAGGGTTGAACATGAAACAGCTGACTTAAGATTTCTGAATAACCAGTATGTGCATAAAATTAAAATGCTGGAAAAAGAGAACAAATCCAAGACTGAAAAAATTCAGCAGCTTCAGGAGAAGAATCTGCAAGCAGTGGTGCAAACACCTGGTGAGCGTAAATAATCATAGATACTTTAACTCTTCTCTAGGCTTTTTTTTTGGCTCTTCAGAACATAATCTTTTTTTTTTTCATCTAGGAAGAGAAGTTACTACAGTAAAATTACACTATCCAATAGAATGACATTACCTTTTGAAACTTCAGGCTCTGAATTTCTCTCTCTCTCTCTCTGGAAGAAATTTCATTACCAGATCGGTTGTGGTATGGACAAACTTGGATTCAACAGAGGACTATTAAGTTAAAACATGACTGGAAGGCACTGTTAATCAGCAGCTTTTTTCATTTTTTAATGCTCCACCTAATCTAGACACAGGCATGTCTTTTTTGCCACTTGAATGTTTTTGACAGCTAATTCATGATTTGTAAGCCACTAATGCAGATTTTTGTTAGCAAGATCCAAAAGTACTGAGACACAAAACCTGTTTACAAACAAATAGTCCAATCCTCTGAAAGTTTACAGCATTTAAAGGGTGTTTTGATGACTTAAAATGTTCTGGATATTACTTTTTGGTTAATGTCTTTCTCCATGGTTTCCCTTTCCTTCATTTTTTTTTTTTTTTCCAAATTAAGAGTAATAATGAGAAGTATTCTGTGAAATTGTCTTTCCATGTCATTGGATTTTACCTATTTTTTTGGTATCTAAGGGAAATTAACATGTGGTGGAGTGAAATCAAAATAACTCTTGGTTTTCCTACCTTTCTGCATTTCATGTCCTTTGCTTCAAAGATGCTGTTACAATTTTGTCTGTGTCTTTCTGCATACTTACTTCTTGTTCACCACTATTCTAGGATTTTTCCATACTACATCATCAAGTACTGTATTTTGTTATTTAATTGGAAATACTATGCAAAGAACCTACTCTGCTTGATATGTTTATGATACAAATTTATTCACGTTCTCAAATGACAATTTGAGGAAAGAAGGAAAAGAAACGTTGTAAACAATGCAGAAGTTAATTCAGTTATAGTTCTTAAATGTGAAAACTTTTTTTTTGTGATGTTTTAACTTTGCTTTTTTAGTTGCTTTCTTTAACTGCTAGGGGAACTAGTATGCCAAATGACTGCCACCTGTGTATTCCCTCTTTTGTTAATAATCTGTTTCTGTCTTTCTCTCCTTACTTTTCCTGTTCTCTATCTTCTTGCTTTTCTCTCTGTTGCTGAATAGGTGTTTCTTTTCTTTAAAGAGGCAAAGTCTTTCTTTGTACCATTCTTATTAAAGACCCTTAATGCTTATAGTTACTGTCTAATCTGGAGGGAAGGTAAATCCATAACAGATTCAACAAGTTTGAACTGTAGAGTATTTAGGGAGTTAAGCACTGGGGAAAATTACCTGTACTGGACTTTGCATGTTTCCTTAATTTAAAACTGACCTTTGGCAAAACTGGTACTAACCTGCAAGAACGGTGTTGTCTAGAATGTACAAATTTTATCAATTTATTACATAAGATTAAAATGGTGCATTGTGTCAGTTCAGAAGCAGTGGAATAAATATGAAATTCCATTTTGTGTAAAAGGAGAAGACTCCCTTGCTTTAACTCCAAGTAATAGGCATTTGGGTTTGGGCTCTTTTAGGTGGCAGAAAAAGAAGCATTCCATTTAGGCGTCAGCGCATGCAGATAGACCAGCCTGTTCCTCCATCAGCTGTTAGTGCCTACCCAGTTCCTCAGCCAGAGGATCCTTACATCGCAGACCTTCTTCAAGTGGCTGATAATCGGTAATCTAAAGAATTTTGAAATTTGGAACTATAGGCGTTGAATATGTGTGGAAATCACAGCAGCACCCCTTTCTGCCTTTCAAATTTGCCTAAGGAAAAAATAGTATTTCATGATGTTTTAAGAACACTATAGTTCTTAAATAGGATTTTGCTTAGTAATTGACCATGCTGCCTATGATGAAGTCGCAAAGATATTTAATAAGCTACTTATTTCCTTAAAGGGTTTCTCTTAAGATTTCCATACTGGTTTTACTTTTATACTGAGTTTTAAATGAGGGATTCTAGAAGAAAGCTAGGTGTACTGCTTTGTATAGGAACAAACTGATCTTTTGTGTTTATTTTGGAAGGCTATCAAATTCTTGATTATGTAATAGTATTTTTGGCTTGGGAACCTATGTACTGAAAGGTTCAAGACAATTATTCTTTTCTTATTTTGAATACATCTGTACTGGGTTTACATGGCAGGGTTTTGGCAGTGGGGAAGCTGCAGGGGTGGCCTCTGTGAGAGGAGACCAGGGGCTGCCCTGTGCCAGACACAGCTGGTTTCAGCTGCCTGCAAAATGAACCCACTGCTGGCCAAAGCTGAGCCCATCAGCCAAGCTAATCGTGTTTCTGTGAAAACATATTCAAGAATGGGTTAAAAAAAAAAAAAATTGCACAGCAGCTGTTAGAGAGAGAAGTGAGAAAAATGTGAGAGAAACAATGCTGACACCAAGGTCAGTGAAGAAGGAAGGGAGGACGTGCTCCAGACACTGGAGTAGAGATTCCCTTGCAGCTCATGGAGAAGACCACGATGGAGCAGGCTGTCCCCCGGCAGTCCATGGAGGACCACACTTGAGCAGATATCCATGCTGTAGCCCACAGAGGACCTGATGCCAGAGCAGGTGGATAAACAGACTCCTGGCAGGGCTTGTGGCCCATGGAGAGGAGCTCACACTGGAGCAGGTTTTCTGGCAGGAACTGTGGCTTGTGGGGGACCCATGCTGGAGCATTCTGTTCCAGATGGACTGTCCCCTTCTTGGAAAGGACCCATGCTGAAGCAGTTTTGAAGAATGGTATCCCATGGGAGGGACACCATGCTGGAGCAGGGGAAAAGTGTGATGAGGAAGGAGCTGCAGAGATGAAGTGTTGTGAACTGACCACATCCCCCATTTTCAATCTTCCTGCGCCGTTTGAGAACGGGAGGAGGTAGAATAGTTGGGAATGAAGGAGTGAAATTGAGCCTGGGAAGAAATGGAGGTGGGACGAACGTGGTTTTGGTTTGTCTTTGTTTCTCAGCATCCTACTCTATTTTAATTGGTAATAAATTCAAGTAATCATCCCCAAGTTGAGTCTGTTTTGCGGTAATTGATAAGCAATGTGCCTGCCTTTATCTCAACCCATGACCTTTTATTTTCATCTTATTTTCTCCCCCTGTCCTGTTGAGGAGGGGGAGTGAGAGAGAGCCTGGGTGGGGTCTGGCAGCCAGACAAGGTCAACCTGCCACAGTACCTCAAATAACAGCTTTTGAATTAATATTTTCTATCAACAAAACTGGTTGGTTTTGTTTGTTTGTTTTGTGAAATATTTCCATTCAGGAGCAAAGAGAAAATACTAGTATTGAATTTCTGTGCATGTATGATTCTTCCGTGAATCCACATAAACAGTGTGTTGCTACATTTCAGAATTCATGAACTTCAGTCAGAAGTAACAGAGCTACAGAAAAAACTGGAGATATCTGAAAGTGAAATGAAAAACTGTAGCAAGCAGGTATGTTTACAGTTGTGCTTTTTAAACTATTATTTTGCTGTAGTAGCCCTTGCAATGGCCTTGATTATGATTTTTATTTTAACCTCATTGTTAAAGCATTGTAGGGGTCATGAAATACAATTATTCTAACTTGCATAAATTGAGCTATTGCTTTCCTCTGCACTGTTTTGAATTTGTGCTTTTGGAGTCAGCAGCAATGATAGAATACTTTCCCATTGCTTTTGCTGATATATTTTTTCTATTTGAAAGTTACATTAAATAAGCTATACTTGATGATTATAGGTAGAATTTTTTGTATGTCTAGGGTTTTTTAGTGCAGAAGCATCCGTTGGTCAAAAATAGTAATTTAATCTACAGGTATGTTAGGATAATTTTTGTCACTGTTTGGACTGGTTGTTTTTTTTTTTTGAAAGTTAATTTATGGACAGCAGACTTCACAGTTTTTTAATTAGATTGTTTCAGTAAGATGCATTATCTGTAAATGAGGGAACTGCATCAATTGTTCGTATGTTGTTATATCTTTCAATATCTGGGCATTAGTGGACTCCATCCTCTTTTCTCATTCACATTTTGGTGAATGAAAACTCATTCACCATTTGGTGAATGAAAACTGGTTTCTTTTCAAGAAAATAATTTGCTAGGACTTGTTTCAGTATTTTTTTTCACAAATATACTTTGATTCATTTAGTTTTATTTCAGAGAAATCACTTTGTTCAGAAAAATCCAGAATTCAAGAAAGTTGGATATTATATATAAAAATTTCATTATTAGGGGCATCTTTTTTTCCTGAATGTTGCATAGGTGTTTTCAGAGCAAAGATTCTGTTAAATGCTGTGGAAGATACTGAAGATTTTCTTTTTCCTCGAAGGTTGAGCTTAGAGACAAAGAAATAGAACGCCTAATGCTATCATTGGACGGTGGTCGTTCTCATGAGGTTATATCTCTGGAATCAAGAAGTAAAAGTAATGAAAAGCTTATTGCCCATTTAAATTTGCAGGTAATGGATTAATTACTGTTGGTTAGTCAAAACTAAAAATATGAGCAATCTAAAAGAAAAACAACTTTAAGCTCTTAAAAAAAAAATCACTGTTAGATATAAAATCAACCGATTTAACTTGCTTTACTTTTTAGGTGGTAGTCTTCCTTGTCTAAAGAAATTTCATTTCTTGTTTTAAAAACCTATTTTTTGTAAAGAATTCTATGAACTCACGTCTTTGTACAGTAATGTTAATCTGAGAATATTCAGGAAATTCTGTATGATAGAGTTTTGACTAAGTTTGAAAATACTTATTTTCTTTACAAAAAATATATCTTTTTGTGTGTACATTCCATTTATGTTTTAGGAGCTAACACTGGTATGCATACTTATGAAGAGGAGTAGTCCTGCAGGTAATCTCATTGGATAGTGGGGATCCTCTTTTAATTCACGTGGTCCTCACCTTTACTCCAACACAGACTTGCAAGGAAAGGATAAGCTTAGGATAAAGATGTTTGTGTTTACTGTGCATATTAGCATGCATTCAATATTGGTCTCAAAATGAGGATTTCCAAACCAAATACAAGGCAGGCTGGAGTATACAGATCAAGTATAGTCCATCTCTGGATTTATACCGTCCATATATCATTTGTGTACGGATTGCTTATGATTTACAGTGGCATGCAGAGCCAGGTTGCAGAGCTTATTAACATAGGTTCAGTGCTGCAAAAATATGGTATGAGCTGTGACTTGGTAGTAGTGCTCAGTGATCCTGAATTAGTAAGTTGTGCTGAAGACAAATTGATTCTACAGAGAGTGAGCCCAGGTGTCTATACTGTATTTCCAAAGCTTCATAAAGCTGATTTTGGGCCATTGTGGCTATTTGCTCAGGCTCAGTGCCAATATACCACTTTTACTCTCTAACAATAACTGGATGGATATCTTTATGTAGTAGCATTCATGACTATGGGAAGGTTCAGACTGTCTTCTGTGCCTACAGCAACAGTTCTTTCTGGAGTTTTGAGGAAAGTTGTGTGGAAATGGAAGTGCAGCACCTCTGTTATGTTGTTTTTCAATATATTTCAGGCTCCCATTTCCCCACATAGTGTAATTTATAGTTTATATTTTTTCTTCCTACTCTGTCTCTGCCTCTCTTCCCTGTAATTGCAGTGAAAGGTATACTGGGAAAAAACAATGTCTCTAGAGCAGGATTTCTGGGAATGTTGTGTTTAAGATGCAGACGTATGTTGGAGGCAAGATAGATTTTGGGAATCTGATTTGTAAAGCTTCATTTTTGTGAAGGAGTAACAGTGAAACTAAGCCTAGCAAATATACTGGAAAGGTGGACAGAAGAAACTGTATTCACATCTTTTGAAATATAGGGAAACACTGAGTGCACAGGGTCTACCGGACCGATGCCCAAGACATCTTTCTATACAGATCTATGCTTTTCAGTGCTTTGTTTTTTAGAATAAACCTCAGGTTTTGGAGCTTATGTAAGGAACAGTGTAGTAATGAATTCCTTCATCTTGCACTGTTATAAATCACATTTTTTCATATTGATATTTATTAAATTCTAAGAGTATAAAATCTAGCCATTTTAAACAGGATATCCCTTTTATACTATGGATATAGCAATACTGTGTTTCAGAAGATTTGGAGGAGCTTTTGCTATCTAGTTTAACAATACATATTAATGTTTTAATGTAAAATATCTTTTAGGTTGAATATCTTCAGCAAACAAACAAAGAACTTGAAAATCGCATTCAAGACCTCTTGGACACTAAACAAAATGTGACTAGCGAGGTAGTGCATTTAAGCAATAAAAATGAAGAACTGTGTCAAGAACTGAATGAAATAGACCATTTGGCGCAGCAGTTGGAAAGACACAAGGAAATTGTGCTTGAGACTGCAGATAAAGAAATAGGAGAAGCAAAGGTAATCACTAATGTTTTACAATGAGTAGGATCTACTTAGCTCTCAGGTGACTTTTTTTTTAATTGCAACAAGTTACCTATTGGCTTTTTTAATTGCAGCAAGTTATCTATTGGCTAAAGCAAGATTAATCACAGCAGTTTTGTCTCATTACTTCATTAGATGAGGTTAGTTCAGTTAAGAGGCAATCTATCTTCCTTCTGTTAGCTCAGTATGAAACAAAATTCTGAGATACTTAAAACTGTTGATAGGTAATAGACACTTGCAACAGTGGTGCCTGTGTTTGGAGAGTTTTTTCTTTATGTGAGGAATCATGCAGCTATTCATTTAGTAGTTGTGTTCAAAATGAGTGTGTATACTGCAAGTTTTATACACTTTCAGTTCATGGGAGCTTTAATGGATACACGAACATAAATTTTGGCAGATTGCAAGGAGCTAATTATACTTTATTTCTTAAAATAAATAAATTTCCTTAATTTTTTTTATAACAAAGGAATTATTATTTTGACTATGTAACTTTTAACATAAAGGTTAATTTTGGTTGATAGAAAGAAATTGAAAGAAAAGACAGTGAAATACAGGATCTTGAAGAAACAATAGCAAAGCTTAAATCAGTAAGTAAAAAATACTTTCAATTCAACTGTTCTTCTTTGTAGCATTTTTATCATACTGTCGTCCACATGTTTCCTTCATTTATTACAAAAATCAACAATGCTTTGTTTTTTTAAGTAAAACTTCTATAGTATCCCAAAATTTTATAAAACTAATGTAAGAAATGTAAGAGCTAAAGAAACTATATCATATTGTTGCGAAAATAAGATGAAAGAAACCTCTGTAGACAATATGCTTCACTATGTCCTTATACATTTCACCATTATTATTTCTGCTATATGAAGCTGTAATTTCCATGACATAATCATTTTTACCACAAACTAATAATGACATCCCAGAGGATTTTCTTAATGTAGGAACTACTTTGTCTCTTAATCAGTGTGTGAATAATTATGTACTACTTGCTTACTCACAAACAAAGCTTAGTAGCCCAGATGAAAAATACCAGTATTTCCAATTCCTTGAAGATCAAACTCTTTTCAGTATATATCAAGTTGTGTGTTAGTTGCATACAGTTTTTTGTTTTACTATTTCTAGAGAACTTGAAAATACGAAAATATTTTCAGAGCACAAAATTGTAGGAAATATATGCCAAACAGCATTTGATTAGCTGCAGTATTGAGTTGAATGAGATGCAGTATTGTGATCTGTGTTAACACCAACAGTGTTACTAAATGCCATTTATAAGTATTCTTTAGTTACTACTTTTTTCCATGTTTACATCTCACTATGCTTCTGTTTTGGTTTCTTGAAGTAGCAGCTGAATTAAGAAAGGGTGAATCTTGCTTGTTTCATTGCTGATTGCAAACTGTGTCAGAAGTAACACATTGATTTAATAAAAAGTAGTGTAAAGAATGATTGCTTTTAACAAGTGTTACAGCGTAAAACATCCAGGTTAAATAGAAGTAAACAGCGTTGAACATTAGAAGCTTAACAAAATGTTAGATAACTTTTTCCAAATGTCTGTATTGGCACATCTAATTTTTTGTAATAATACTTGCTACTTCAGGAGTTGTGCTCATGTCGTAGACAGAATGAGAGACTGAGTGAAGAACTCTTTGGAAAAGCAGATGACAAAGAGAATCTTGAACTACTGTTAAACCAGCTTGAACAAGAGAAACAAAGGCTGACAGAAAAAACGGAGAATTTTGAAATGAAAGGTAAATGATCAGATGTAGATACCTGTAAATTATCTTCCTTTAATTATTGGAATAGAAAATCTTACATATTTAAGATGTAGTTAATAATACTGAGAGACTAATAATACTAATAGATTAGCTAAAAAGAAGACTGAAGGTCTTGAATCATGATGTAAGTGAAATACATAGTCACAAAAGCACACTTTCATTCTGTTCTCGAGAACTGAAAGTTGAACTTTCACAGTTGAATTGTGATCCCACAGGGCATCCTAATATAGTAATATGGCAGTTTCTTACAAAATAATTTCTTTCATCCGAAACTGTTTTTGTTCTTTCTTTCTGAGTGACTTCAGACTATGTTTAAGAGCTTTGTCAAGTTAGATCTTGAAAACCTTAGAGGACATAGATTCCTCGGTCTTCCTAGGCAACCCATTCCAATNGCTTGTAAAAATGGCTTGATAAATTGCTCGCCTGTAGCAATTTATCACCCTTGCTTCTTGTGCACATCTGTGAAGAAACTGGCTCCAGCTTATCTATAAACTCCTCTTGGTATTGTCATGCTGCTCTTAGGTCCCCCATGAACTGTCTCTTTTCTAGGCAGAACAAGCCCAGTTCCCTCAGCCATTACTCACAGGGCAAGTACTCTGCTCATGAACTAGTTTGGAGGTCCTCCCCTTGACTCAACCAAGTTTATCAACATCTTTCTTGTACTAGGGAGAACAAAACTGCATACAATATTGTAAATGTGATCTAATGAGCCCTAAGTAAAGGGAAATAATCGCATCCCTCAGTGTGCATCTCCACTGCCACAGCCAGTATACTGTTAGGCCTCAGCTGGTTCCAAAGCACACTGCAGACTCGTGTAGACAATGGTGAACCAGGACTCTTACATCTTTTCCAGCAGATGTGGTGCCCAGGCAGTTGCTGGGTGTTAGTCCATTCCAAATGTAAATGTGTCTGGTGAAATTCTTAAGGTTCCTGTACAGTTTTTATTTCTTTTTCTGCAGAACGAGAATTTGTCCTAGAAATAGAAAGAATGCGATTAGAATATGGTATAGCCCTAGGAGACAAATCTCCATCTCGTCTAGATGCATTTGTAAAAACTTTAGAAGATGACAGAGATTATTATAAGCGAGAATTGGAATATCTTCAGAAAATGATAAAACGAAGGCCTAGCCCAAGCCGTAGGACTCCAGAGAAGGTAATGTTCCTATTGTCAACGCGGGCTGCAAAAAAAATGGAGATGCTGTAGATTAATTTAGGGAGCTATCAAATATATTTTCAGTAGCAGCAAAAGTGTAGTAGTTTTTTTTAATTAAATTCTTAGCATAAAAAATTAACTGAGATTAACTTCAGTAAACTTGCTTTTTATTTTTCTATTCACATATTACAGTAACATTGATTCATTATTGATCAGTTTGTTTAAAATAAATAGAATTAGATGATAAAGAAACAAAGTTTGAAATCTTACTGTTAGCTGTTTTGCTTTTTCACTTCAACAGTTCTCATTGTTAAAATTATATCAACAATGCCATTTTTCTTGGAAATAAAATATATTATATATGTATTTTTCACATATTACTAATCATATGAGTTTTTTCTTTCTTGCATTACTTAATTATCCAAATATTTTAATCAGTATATTTTGTCCTAAATGTTACTAATCACTTTGCAGGGTGAAGATCTTAGATTGATCACGAGAGAAAGAGATGAGCTACAGTCCATGTTAGACAGATTTGAAAAACACATGATAGAAATTCAATCCAATGTCAAATTATTGACTGCAGAAAGAGACAGATTAAATATTCTTTATGAGCAGGTAAGAAGATATTCTTTATAATCATCATTGAAATAACCGATTAGCACTTACTTTACTATTAAGCAATAGTATTATGTTTAAAAAGTTTAAATGTTTAAAAAGAAGAAACTCCACTCTATAATAGAACTTGAGTGTAGACCTACTAGAAAATAACTAAGAATAATAAAATATTTACCTATTTTTTTTAACTTGTTAATAAAATTGTGTTTCCTAATGTTCATGTATTAACTTCAAAGCCATTCTAACTTTCCTGATCTTTCTCATTTCCAAATGCCAGTAGAAAAACTCAAAAGAATGCAGGCGAGAGTTGGGTAAGGACAGGCTAGAAAAAAGGGTAGTAGCAGTATATAAATGATGAGAAAACAGAGTGAAGTTAGTCTATACTTGGAACAGCGGAAAGATACCAAGTACGTTGGCAGCATAAGTTGTCATGCCACTGTGCGACTTGAAATACATTTTAGTTATCTAGGGAAAAATAGGACTATGATAGCACTTCTATTGTAATAACAGNCAGAGTGAATTAAACAGGCTGAGAAGAGAAGCAAAACATAATTTAGTTTCTCAAAGTCATGTGGAAGAAGAAAGAGACGTTGCACTGACTGACTTTAGAAGACTAATGGCAGAAAAGGAAAGTCTAAGAGAAAAATTAAAGGTGAGTTTTTTTAGCTGCATTGCTTGCAGTGAGGTGATATATGGGAAAGGCTTATAAATGATGCCATGTTTGTGTCTGGCTGTCAGTCAGTTCTGCTTTTCAGTAGCTTTTGAACTTGTCTAATCTCAAGCTGGATGAGTTGCCTGAGTTATTGTAAACTCAGTTGCTAGGTGGGGATGAGGGTAGAGGAACATGCTTTCAGTGTCAGAGGGCAAGCATGGCATCACCTTATGTGTAGAGTCTAGATACGAAGATGCAACCACAGAATATTTTTGTGTGTATGTACTACTTTGAAGATATTCTTCTAACACGAAACTGCACATGCTTGTGACCCTTTCTATTGCCCTGTAGCTCTGTAATCTTTCTGTAACAACTCACAATTATTAATTAAATTGGGACCAAAAGTAAATATACATTTCCTTTAACAGAACTCTGAATTAGTCTTTTATTTGTATAGTCTTAGAGAGAGTGTGTGTGTGTGTGTGTACACACACAAGAGTGGTGTATTTTTAGCTATTGCTCTCTAATTTTATAGAGAACATTGCATTGGATCACGCGTCTAAGAAGCAGAGCAGTGTTTTCTTAAGCTTAAATGTAAAAATCTGTATCTTATTACATGTAATCCTGTATGTCTATCTCAGATTCAGCAAGAAGCAGCTAACCTTGAGAAATCAAAGATGCAGCATGGTATTTCAGAACTGGAAAATAATATTCAAGAAGTAAGTACATTTTTACCAAGTGAGCCTTTATTGTAGAATAGGATAGACTTTTCAAGCAATTAATTTTGTTAGCTGTTTTCAGCTTAGATTTATTTAAAAGCCAAGTTGTGATAGTTTTCTTCAGTAATAACAGGTCTCTTTTTTTTTAATTGCAGTTTGAGTTGGAAAGGTGTGAACTAAAGAGTACAATCTCTATCCTGAAAGAAAGAATAAACTCTTTGGAAAATGAATTAAAATTGAAGTCCAATAAACTTGCCCAGACATCTGATGATTCTGCTCAATTTAAAACTGAGCTTTGCTCACTTCAGTAAGTATAATACAAAGTGTGATTGTCTCTCACAGATCCTAATATAATTTTTTGTTCTATGAACATATAGCAGAGATGAG
>VXAL01019839.1:207776-257318 GCA_013399475.1 Chauna torquata | reverse complement strand
GGATTGAAGAAAACTTATGGTAGTCCTGAATAGTCTGAATTGTTTCCTGATTTCAGGAATGGATAAAGATGCACAGTCAATGGGAATAGGAGGGGTTCCCTTTCCATTGTGTCAAGGTTGTGTGGGGTTTTTAGAATTCAAAGGTGCCTGGAGAAATGTTCTGATTGGATTGTCTTTGCATTGGTAAGGTAGGTGTCTTGGTGAGGTGGTATCTTAGAGTTCAGCTGTATGTTGCAGCTTTTTTTTTTTGTGGAGATTCTGTTCAGATACTTTCACTGCTTACAGAGTTTTATTTTACATATTTTTATTTATATTAGTTTTATATTATTTCATCTTTCCTTAGCTCTCTCGTAGTTCAGAGTCATAACATACCTCCTTGCTAACAGCTTGCCAGTCAGCAGCTTTAGGCCAAAAAGTAGATGGGGTAGTGGTTTGTGATTGTCTGGTGGGCTCAGAGTGTTGGTTCATGTGTATTCATGGTCAATTTTCCAGTGGGGAGGCATACAATCCTCTTCAGCTGCTGATGGCTGAATACTTTTGCTTGTAAAGTGTATTCTATAAATGCATGAGTTAAACTTAGGTCAGTTATAGAATCGAAGTTGAAATAAAATCTTTAATGTCTTGAGAAATTGCCTGTTTAATTAGGGTATCATTGAATGTTTTGTTGAAAGATGAGCTGTTTCAAGCTGATAGTGTAGGTTAAAAGAGAACTCTAAAATAGAAGTAGTTGAAAGGTTCAGTTAATTGAACGGTGAAATTATCATCATTATTATTCTTGTGGCATCTTCATCTTGAGACATTCCTCAGGGTTCACAAGTTAAAATAACCTCTGGTGTGTAAGGCTCATTCTTTGAAAGAGCACAAACAGCATATATAGTGTATGTCCATGTGCATGCTTTCCAACCAGCATTGCTCCATCTGTTATTACTTGGAATTTTCTGGGTCTGGGGTCCATGGCTCGGAGAGCCTGAATTGCATGCAATCTTGTTAATCCCTCACGTAAAGTGTTGAGGAATAACGAGTTGGTTTTGGGCACCAGTTGGTTACTGCTGACCAAAAGTCTCCCAGTTCCAAGTGCATGAGGTGGATGTCACCATGCAATAGAATGTGCGTGTGGACAATATATATCAAAAATGCCCAGTGTCTGTGGGGTAAGTCACATTGTTTTATTGGGTTAAACATTAGAAAGACTAGTTAGAGAGTATGTGAATGTGATTTAAAGAGCTAGACCAGAGTTTTGTTGCAACTCTTTACTGCCCATTCAGTTTGTGTAACAAGTATAACTATTGCCAGCATCATGAGATTCAAAGGCTTTGTGCAATTTCAAGGCTCAGATACAAATGCTTGTTTGAATTCATTGTAAGTGCCAACCCTAAAATAATCTGAGCCTTGTTTGTTAAACCATGTATTTCCACTTAATCAACTCAGCTGAATCTGAAGCTAAAATGTACAATATAGCAAGATGATGTAAGAGATGTAGTACCCTGAGTCATTTTTGTAAAATCTATGGTACAATACATAGGTATATTGGTGTATTATTGAAATTAGAAATGACATTCACAGGTATCTAATAAGATGAAGTATTAAATAATATAATATGATGACTAGAGCTTTTCCAGTGTGCTTTGGAAGGCTACCGCAGACACAAGCAGCCCGAATTCAGCATGTGCTTGAGTAAGGCAGACAGTAGAAAGGGGCTGTTAATGAACATTGACATACCATGAAAAGAAGGAGGAAAAGAAATATCCTCCATTTCCCCCACATTTGATAGTGGGAATAGAACATACTTGCCTTTTTGGCTCTCCTGGCTTGAGGACACAGGAAGGGAATTGCTGAACCTGAAAAAGGGCCAGAGTTAGCAGTTCCAACATCTCAACTAAATTCCATGGAGCATTTCTGATGTTTAAATATGGTCTTAAGAATGCTTTTAGTTAACTTATCTTGCAATTTGACTTTCTAACAACAGACCATTTATTTTAAAGTTTGTTTTCATAGTGATTTGGCACACAAGACCTTCCTTTATCAGGGACAGTGAATCTTATGGCTAAAAAAATCCCAGCCCCCAAATATGCATATATTGAGTTTTCCAAAGAGCAATAGGGTGTGTCATTAGGGAAGCTGTAGATTTTATGAACTGGTACAATATTCATTGTTTCACATTGTTCTGTGATTATTCTTGTCTGGAAAACTCTTTGGTATAGCTAAGGTAATAGAGGATGTTTTTGAACCCTACAAATTCCAAAGGAATTTGACTAAATTACTTAAATGTAGAATAGAATTAAATCTAGGGCATATGTAATTACTTCGATTGTCTGATACAGCAATATGTAGTGATTAATTTACTCTAATGCACTGTTGCCTTTATGTAATCTTTTTAGGCTGTCAGTACTGAGCTTGAAGATGCAATACGTGAAAAAGAAGAAATGAAAACTAGGGTTCATAATTACATAACTGAAGTTTCCAGATTTGAAAGCCTGATGGCTTCAAAGGTAAAGATATAAACTGTTGCAGGCACTTTTTGCTGTTTTTAGTAAAGTCACTGGGTTTAGAGTATAACATGTTCTTGTTAGGATACTATAAACAAATTAAGAAATGTGGGATTTTGTCCTGTTCTCTTCCCACCTCCTAACCCTCCTTTTTCTTTTATTTTTTTCCCTCCTTTATCTGCAGTATTTGCAAGTTACTAGTGAATTCTTATAAAACCTTACTAGATCTGAAGGTTTGATTACATTCTGGTACATCACAATTTTGTAACACTGGAGAATGACAAACAAATATTTGAATGTTGTTTTACTTATTGAGTTTTGTGAGTTTTAACAAGGCAACTGGTAAAATACCTGGTACTATATTATGATTATAGACAAGCAAGCTTAAATTACAGTTTTTAATATTTGACAATTTTTAAAAAGAGAAATTTTAGCTGTAGTTCTGCTGCAGGACATTGTAAAAAAGCATATTAGAATGTTTTCTCTATGACTGATAAGATTTCAGACTTTTTTTTACTGACAAAACAGTGCTCTTGCTAAATATACTTTATCGTGATACTTGGATTCAAAAGTGTGAACTGTGTAAACTAAATCTTATGATCATTTAAAATAGAATTTGTCAAGAAAACATTAATTAGTAAACTTATTATGTGACTTTGGTTAGGAAAGAATGAGTTTTGATCTGACTTAAGCTTGTGTGTGCTAGATAAATCCATGCAAATTCAAACACTTTTTACAAGTAGAAACTGAAGCATAGAGAAAAATAAAGGTCAGTAGTATATGCTAGCTTTGAACTTTCAGTTTGAAACACTTGGAACTTAGTTATTAAGAACATTTATAATTATATATCATATGTCCAAAGCACTTCAGCTACAAATGTGGCTAGATTTTTGGTAAATGGGAATCCAGTCATTCAAGTTAGGTACCAAGAATCTGTAGAATATATAGCTAGTGGCGAGTTATGAAAGGTTGGTTTCAGGGATTTGTCTAATATTACCTATGAGTGTTGTCTGTGAAGACAAGGATTTACTCTCCTGCACAGTCTTCAGTTGATTAATCATGAGTTTCTGCTTCCTAGTTCCCCTCATTCTGTCTGCACCTTCCAAGTTCTGCAGGAAGGAATTTCACAAAGAATAGCCTTACTCACTTAGATAGATCTGATTCATACTAGCAGTAAGCTCATCCTGCTGTGTACTGAATGAACAGGGGAAGAAAGGAATGGAGCTAAATAAAGATGAAAAATTAAGCACTGCCTTATAATATGCCTTTGCAGTTGGGCAAAATTAATGTTCACAAGCAGCGTTTATTCTATCATTGCATACCTTGTAAGCACTAAAGTCTGCAATTTTGTACTTTTATGATAGACTGCTGTGTGTTTGGCCAAGTGGGTTATCAGTCTTTCAGGCATTGCTGTAATATAAATATTAGTAAGAGTGCAGTAAGTAAAAGGGCTAAAAATGGACTCCTGTTGGAATTTCTTCCATAGACCACTTAGGATCAGTGGTCACATCTCCGTAATGTGACCATTGACAATACAGAGATCCAAAAGAACCCCTCTCCGTGGAGCCTTGAAACTTATTAGCAACTGCTAAATGTAAATACTTTTATTTAATAAACCTCAATGCAATCAGGGTATTTATTTGCCATTTGGAATTGCAAAAGAGATGATGCCCTTTAGTAATTGCCAAGATAATACGATTAAGCAAATGGAGAAAGTTTCTACTTTCTTCTGAAAAGAAAATATAGGGAGTAGGCATTAAAAAAAGCCAAGCAATTTGAAGGTATGTTATCATTGCAGTGTTTTACTGTTTCATCTAGGAGAAAGAAAACCAAGAATTGTTAGAGAAGTTCCGAATGCTCCATACGCAAGCTGAAGACTGGGAAATCAAGGCTCATCAAGCAGAAGGGGAAAGCAGCTCAATACGACTTGAACTCCTTTCTGTGGATACAGATCGGAGACATCTTCGAGAGAGAGTAGAACTTCTGGAAAAAGAGATTCAAGAGGTAATAGCTTGCACAATGTAATTCTGTCAGGGAAAGTGAGATGTTCAAGTGGTTTGTAATAAAGTCAACGTAGTTTTTTAATGCTTAAACAAGTTAATTTCTGTACGTGATTATTTCAAATATGGACAGTGAGATTTTGTGTTTCAAAAACTGATTCTGGTTAGACATGTTTTCCTTGTCTAACCTCCCTTCCCACATTTCCCAAAATTAGAATCTCAGTGTGTATTTTAAGATCTCTTCTGTTGGGTGATCATTGTTATTATGCTGTTGTCTCTAAGAAACTTTTATTTAGCTGCTTCAGAATATTTGCATATAGCTTTATTCAAAGCTTCAAAGAAATTTAAGAACTAAGCTTACACAGTACTCATAAAGTATTTGAAGCATTGGTGGCTGGAGTAAATGCAAAAATCTGGTGGTGGTAGTAGTATTAGTCCACATCCAGGATCGGGATTACATAGTATAGAAACCTAGACCAATAGCATTAAAATAATGAGGTTTATATTTTAGAAATAATAACTTCATGGAGATCAAGGAAGTTTTAGAGTATAATAGTTGTGGACTGACCATATTTTTTCTCATGCTTTTAATTAGACAAAAGAAGAGTAAGAGACTTAATAATGTAAGCTAACTAAAGAAATAGATTGTATTTTGGGGGTTTAAAACTTTTAATTCTCTTCTGAAGCTGCAGTCCAGCCTCCTTCCACTCTTGTATAATGCCTGAACAATTCATTAAGATGGTGATTTAAAAATTGCAGAGATGGTGTATCAGTTGTTCTTGGCTCTGATTTAGAAAGAGAAAAGAATGTAATCTTGAGTTAATTTTATAGGGAAAGTTAATTTTGAAGGGTAAAGGAAGTATTAAAAAAAAAAAAACCTATTTGTTAACAGAACTGTTAACATTCAACACTGAAGGGGTATCCATATTTGTCTTTGTTTAGCATATTATTGCACATCAAGCATATGAATCTCAGATCTCCTCCATAACAAAAAATATGTCCAAATTGGAAGAGGACGTTAAACGTGAAAATCAGGATAAGTCTTCTGTGTTGGCTGACCTGACTTCTGTGAGAGAACTCTGTGTTAAACTTGAGGCTAGCAAAGAACTTTTATCTCGACAGCTTGCATCCAAAAGCATGGATTATGAAAGGGTAAGCAGCAAAGGCAAATTTAACTTGTTGTAATGAAACATCTTCTTTTGCTTTTAATGGTTTTTGAGAATAAAATAAAATAAAATACTTCAGAGAGCAAACTAAGTTATTTTACATCAGTGGTTTTGCATTTATATGTGTGCATTGTCTTGCAAATTTTGCAGTATATACAGATCTGTATCTGTTTTTATGTACAAAAAGAGGGAGTTTCATTCATTACCATTACCAAATGTGGCAGCAATAGTTTTTGTTAACTGCAAAGGCAGATTATATTCATTTTTACTTACTGTATTGTAATTTATTCTAATTTAGAACTTTTATACAAGATGAATACTACACTTCTTATTATATATTAAAGACTTTTCCCTAATGGATTTTTTCAATTAAATTGAAATTTTATATGCAGCTGAAAAGCATTGAATATTTTATATCAATTCCCATGATATCTAAATTTTTTTCTTTAAAATTGGTTATTAAACAAAGGTGTGTCTTTACTTAGTGATTTGATTGGGCTTTCTGCTGCTAGATTATTCAAGACCTTGAGAACAGTAGGTCTTATCCTCACAGAATTTCTTTATATTGATAAAATTGATGAGGAGAACAAACCTTTCTACAATTTCAGCAAAAGTTGAGAAGCCAGTTGAGCTGACCTTGTTGAATAGAGTGAAGTAGTATATACTGGTTTTTGTACCTGTGCAAAAGCCTACACCTTTAAAAGCCAGTTAGTGTTCCAGCTACTTACACAAGCATTTCCAGCACTCAGTAATCCAGTTCCTGGTAAAACTTTGACAGATATTTGAATATTTCTTAATTAAGTATAGATTTAAATAATTTTAGGTTTTAATATGTTTTTTGAGCTCAGTTTCCTTTTCACTTCTATGAAACTTCCACTCAGTTTGGTTTTTAAACAACTGTTTGGGAAAGAGAACCGTGTGTGTTTGTAAATTGGTATATTAATAATGAATAAAATTTGTGCCCAAGGTTCTAGGTGAATTAGAAGATATGAAATCAGAAGCAGAGCTGCTGAAAAAGCAGTTATCCAGTGAGAGACTTACAATTCAGAATCTTGAAACATTGCTGGCTACCAGCAGAGATAAAGAATTTCAGAACCATTTAACGTCCCATGAGAAAGATTCAGAAATTCAGTTACTGAAAGACAAGCTAACTCTCGCCGAGGGCAAACTGTAAGTATTAACTTGTGTGATGTGGGTTATAATGAAACGTTTTCTTTGTCGCAGTGCTTATTCACAAAGTCAAATTATTGATGTTTACTGTGGTTGGCTGAGTGGATTTTTGCAGCAAAGCCTTTTGGCCTATTGTGACATTGTTTACTGAAAATTTCATTTTGATTAATCACCACTCTGGTGGACATCAGCTTAGCACTAGCAGTGAACTTAGACAGAAGTTCCAAAGGAAGGTACATCCTGTTGAGTTTGTCACAGTCTTGAGAATAAGCACTAAATTTCCTTCACTGTTCCCAGTGGTGACTTCAAAATGTTTGTTTTACCTTCTCTGCTGATCATGACTCTCTCACATCGGATTCTTTCTCATGTTAAAGTCAGGTACAGGAGGTTATACCTTTCCTGAAGCTAACTTGTCTGATATAACTCTCCCATCTTTTCAGTGCAATCACTAAAATCCTTCCCTTCGAGATCAAGGGAGGTGATCCTTCCCCTCTACTCAGCACTGGTGAGGCCACACCTGGAGTGCTGTGTCCAGTTCTAGGCTCCCCAGTACAAGAGAGACCTGGACTTAATGGAGTGAGTCCAACGAAGGGCCATGAAGATGGTTAAGGGACTGGAGCATCTCTTATATGAGGAAAGGCTGAGAGATTTGGGACTGTTTATCTTGGAGAAGAGAAGGCTCAGGGGAATCTTACCAAAGTATGTAAATACCTGAAGGGAGGTTGCAAAGAAGACGGAGCCTGCCTCTGTTCGGTGGTGCCCAGTGACAAGACAAGGGACAGTGAGCACAAACTGGAACACAGGAGGTTCCCTCTGAACATCAAGAAGCACTTTTTGACTGTGCCAGTGACCAAGCACTGGTGGCACAGGTTGCCCAGAGAGCTTGTGGAGTCTCCCTCCTTGGAGATATTCAAAAGCCACTGGACACGGTCCTGGGCAACCTGCTGTAGGTGGCCCTGCTTGAGCACGGGGTTGGACAACAGGACCTCCAGAGGCTCCTTCTGGCATCAACTATTCTGTGATTCTGTGATTTGTATTGTTGCTTTTAAATATAAATGGAGCTGAAACTGACACCTACACTAAATGTGGACAGCACTTTTCGTTATAACTGTTTTTGCTTATAAGCTCAGTAAACTAACTGCATCTTCTCATGCTGTGCATGTGCCTAGATTCTGCCTTAACTTTTTAACACTTACAGAGAAAAGATTAATTTTTTTGAGGAATAAAGTTAAGGGCAGGGAGGATATTTTGTTTATATCAAATTTGGTGCAAGAGAAGTGTGGGATTTTTTTTTTTAATGATTTGGAGCAGGCAATTTCTAGTTTTCATTTCAGGTCTCATCATGACATGATAATGCCTTTTATTCTCCTCGGGATACATTAGCTAGTGACTGTAGTGGTAACTGCACATTGAGTATGCAACTTAGTGGTGCAAATGTGCAAGAAAGTCACTTTTGGTTGATTTCCATAAAGGCTACAGCTTACCGCTGACAATTAATGCCCCACCTCAGTAACAGTGATCTCAGCAAAGCTGTAGATGATGACACTATTGATCCACCCCTGTGCATCTCATTGCTTCATGTTTTAGAATTGCTGAGTTTTGTTTACTTGAAAAAAAGAATTTTAATCGCATACAAAGAACATAAGCTAATGGGATGTCCTGACTGGAATAAAACACAAAACTTACAGAAAAAGGAAAGAATGAGGTCTTCATTTAACATAAATTTAGCTTCCTGTGTACAAACATTAAAACTTCGTTTAAATGACTTCACAGTATTTTTTTTCACAAGATTTCTTCCGCACACATCGTGGGGTTCCTTTCTTGTTTATTGCAAATGTCATTACTTGCATTGTTAATAGAATGAGATACAGCAGGAAGAGAGAGAGTGTTCTCCTGGAGGAATAGTGACTATTCTGTTGAATTGTTTTACTCCGTGCATCTCAAAGGTTCTTAGTCTTGTTAGACAAATGTTCAGGTGTGAGAACTAGTTGCATATACTTTATTTTCTACTGTTCAGTTTGTAGTACTTAGAGTCTACAGAAGCTTTAAATGCTCGTAGCTGTGACTGAAGTATGTGACAATTATGCTCATGTCTTGTGAAATATAAACATTCAGTGGACTTCGCAAAATTTCAGTTCTAGCTGACAAAAATTGTGTGTCAATATTGTTGAGCATTATTTACAGTTTTGGCATTATTGCACCTGTGCTTCCGCTCTGTTTATAAAATGGTACTGATACAACCTCTGACTTCAGAAGGATTATCAAAATTAAGTTGAGCTTGTGAAGCTCTTCAGTGCCGTAATATTGAACTCTGTAAAGAGTGGGCAGTTGCATTACTCAAAATGCTATTTTGGTGACAATGCAGTAAATGAGATACTGAGACTGTCATCAAATACTAAACAAACAGGATGCTGAACAGCTAAACGACTTGTTGATAGCTATATGTATCTACTGTGGCAGAGCCAGATGTCCTATGGAAAAAATAGTATGTCATCATGTAATGATGGTTGCTATGCACTGGGATCCCCAAATTGTATTACTATTAATCTTTCTTAATTTTTGAGTGACTTACTTCATCATCTTAATTTTGTTTTAATGTCATTTACATGTAATAACCTCAGAATTCACAAAGCTGTTTGCTTTCTCTCTTTATTTTACAATAATGGTTTTGGGCCCTGAATTCTTACCTTCATCCTGAAAGCATGTGCCAGTGTCTGAAGGACTTAGAATAAGATATCATCGAAGCTGATCCTCTTATCTTCTGCATCTGTTCACAACATGCTGGATCAAGACACCATTCTAGGAATTTTACTGATGAATCGGGAAGACGGGAAAAAACGTTCTGCATTTTTGGGGATCAAATCTCTGGAGTATTTTGCATCTCTCTGCAGTTAGAGACCAGCGGGTGTCCAGACATGAAGTCTGTGACTGAGCTACGAATGGAATTCATTTTTTCAGCATTCAAGTTCAGTGCTTAAGCAATAAACTAGTACATCTTTCCTTCTCTGTAACTGACTTTTGAGCACTCAGCTTCATACTGGCTTTGAAGATTCTGTGGAATGATATAGCTGTTTAGATTCTGGTTTAGATGACTTATTTTACACTCAAGTAATGATTTTTTTGCTTGCTCTCTAATGCAATTCAGGGTGTTTTGAAACCAAGCATTGAGTTGTCCAAGCTGGTGATTTGCTGAGAAACATATTTAATTATGTCACTTAAGATTTTCAAGGCTGCTTTTCTTTTTGATACTTGCAGTTGAAACAGTTGGCCATAATGCAATGGTGCACTTGACAAGCCTTCAGACACTGGGTTTTGCTGGTCTGAGCTTGCATTGATATCAGCTTTATTTAGATGTTACTCAGCTGTGTTCGTTTCTAGACAGATAGTTCAAGCCTGCTTGATATACTTTCTGCTGGAGCCATATCTGTTACGTTTGTATTTCTTGTGGATAGTTACTACTTTTTTCTTCTTTTTAACTGTACACATAAAATCAATTTCACATTGCAGCAGAAGATTGTAAATCAATAAAAGAATCATGTAATTATTCTGTCTGTTTCTATAAAACGTCTCTGCTTACCTTTGTCCAAAAAAGACCATGATGTATTGTAGTAAGGATGTATTGAGTGAGTTGCCAGCTTGTCACATTTTTTTCATCTTAGGTTCTTCCAGGAACATGCCATTGTATTCACTTGGCTCTCACTGTTTCTAATTTGTCTCTTTAATTAGGTCTGTGTGAAACAACATGTTGAGTATCTATTTTTGTCTTGTTGACTTGCTCTAATTCCTCTAAGCTTCTACCTGTCAGTATTCAAAGAAAACTTTGTTGCTTCTCATGATTTTTTTTAGAAGCAGTCATAACAGAGAGGTTTCCATACTTCGAAGTAAAGTTGCACAGCTGCAGACTGACTATGATGTTTTAAAAAGACAACTAACAACTGAACGATTTGAACGGTAAGAGGCTGTTTTTTTCATATTGAGGTGGTTCCTCTTTCTCATTTTTAAAACTGTTGTTCTTTTCAATACAGGGGAACTTCTATGGAAAATTGTATTCCTATTGTCATGCAAAATCTAATATTCTCAACCCGAAAACTGCTGAATTAACAAAGAAAAAAAAACTTGCACAGTTTCTGAATTCCTTCCTAAATTTTGTGAATTTACCATTGCATTAAAAAAAAAAAATCCATTCTCATAAAAACAAGAAGAAAGTTGAGTGACTATAAGAAAACAGGGCTCTTTGCAAACTATTGTGAAAATCACCAAATAAGAATATGTAAAAAATTTTTTCTCTAACATCCTGTAGTACCAAAGTGTTTTGTAACTGAAATTGCTATCTGTTGGTAGAGAGCGTGCAATTCAGGAAATGCGTCGACATGGTCTTTCTACATCATCATTGCGCGCTTCACCTCCTCTCAGTTCTACATTAAGATCTCCCTCACAATCTCCAGAACGTGCGGTTGTAAGGACAGTTGAACAAGCAGCAGCTGAAAAGTAAGTGATTTGATTTTTTCAGATTGTCTCCATATAAGAGTTAGATATAAACTGTTTCTAAATAATACTTTTCTAATTTTACAAAGTTCTTCAACACTTTAGGTGGTGCTTAGTTCTTCTTTTGTTGACTGTCCTACTATAAAATATTGATTGGAAACAATAGATGCAAAGTGCTCTCCAAAGACCATATAATGTAATGGATTCCCATTCCTGTTTTTGTTAATGGTCTTCCATCGGCTGACAGCTCCCAAGTATATATTGCATACTTATTATTGTAATTAATTATGTCCAAATATATATTGCCAATTTATTACTGTTAATAGTTATCCCCAAACAATGAATGATTCATATCAAGAGAAACATATGAAGTTCTCTCAAGTGCAACAATGAAGGAAAGACAGTGCATAGGAGAAAGTTCAACTAAAACACATTTGACCCCAACACATTAGATGAAACTGTCTCCAAAAGTGCATAAAAATTACTACTGTATTTTTCATTGTTAGTGCTTGAAGGCTGTGAATCTTGAAGATCATGTTCACCAGAGTCCATAAAAAAAGAGGTCGTAATCAGCCTCTCACTTGTTCATTTTCACTGACATTTTTATTATTTTAGAGAGCATTGTTTTAGATGATGTCTGTTACATGTTACAGGCCTGATTGTTGACTTTATATCCTGTCTCTGCCATACTGTGTAATATGTTGCAGTGAAGAGTGGAAGGGTAGGGAGAGAGAAACAGTGATTGTTTTCCAAAGTAGCATATTTAGCAATAAAGCCTGATGAATCTAACTATCTAACTAATAAATCCAAAAGACAGGATTCCAGTGATAAGAGCTTAAACTATTTATGTTGGTAAAAAACATAGGGCTTGTTCTTAGGCTTGCTTTTTTTTAATATAAATACAGGTTTCCTGAGAACTGAGGTCAGTGTGTTATGATCCACATTGCCAGCAATTTTTCTTCTGTGAGTTTTTGGACAACAGGAAAAAAAAAATAAAAAAGAAAAAACAAATACAAATAAGGTATTACTGAGGAGGAGGAAACAGCAGTTATGACTGTTTTTGCTTTACCAGTGAGCCATTAGGCAAACCCTGTTACATTGCAAATCAACGTTTTACCCAATAATCTCTGGATCATTTTTGTTTCATTCATAAGATAATGATAGATAATATATTTCTAAGAATGAGTATAATTAGTAGCGAATTGTCCTTACTCTTTCTTGCTTTATAGTGAGTGCAATAAAAATAGTCCAGTTGCTATACTTGAAGAATACCATATAGCGAACTCTTTAATCCTACTATTTGTGTACTTGGTTTTAACAATGACAGCTCTGTATCATATCCTATCCAAAAATATCCCAATTTCATGAAGTATGTGTTTTTAAAGAAAGTATTCTTGAACACCTGAATTCATATGAAGAATAATTTTTCTTGCATCTAATCTGTCTTGCATTATAAATGTATTGGTGGATTATTACATTAGAATGATCTCTGCATTTCTATCATCTTTCAGTTTACTTATTTATTCCTTCCTGGGAGCTTACCACAGTAAAGTGTACTCTGTAATTACATTGTTCTGTAACCGTCTATATCTCTGATCTGATTTAATCTTTTCAAGAAATTTTCTTCCTCCTCAGCTCACATTTACTTTGTTAAGCACTTGAGCAATGAGTCAATGAACTGAATGTAGAGTTTTAGATAATATGCTAATGGTTGATATTTAGGAATAACAGAAGAGAATGTGAGGAGGCTAAATCTAATTATTACTTTTTATCCTAATTTTTATTAGTAAAACATAATAGCATTATTTTGAAATTTCTTCACCAGAAACGTGAGCTTCAAGGAGTAACCAGAACTTGAGCAATCGAAGCATTATTGTGTTATAAAGACTTGTTTTTGAAAATTATGAAGTATAACTTTTCTACCTCTGTTTTCTTCAAATCAGTGATTACTTTTGAAATTTCTGAAAACCTGTGAAGTAATCACCTCTGCAAAATTCTGCTTTCCCAACTCTCTGGGATCACTAGATTTTTGTGGGCTGTTTTGATGGGGTTTATATCAAGGCTTGCTAGGTTTTGTGACTATTTGGCATACACAATGTAATTGTATGAAAGAAACAAGTATATGATATGACAATCTCTTGTTTTCTTTTACTGTTTTATTTCTATTTGCTTATCTCATATGGTTACAGAAGTTTGTTCATCTTACTGTGAGCTAACATAGGAGAATAAACATACGTGATTGTCTTAAAAGTGCTGAGCCAGTGTATGCTTTATACTGATGATATTCTGTGTCTGGATTTTTAACAAGTGTTTTCTAAATACTTTTTATTATTGTGAAGAATGTCTATGTATTTTGTGAATGTATTTTGCTTACTGAACATTTTTCTTAATAAAAAATATCAGTTATTCTTTATTGTTTTTGTTGTGTAACTACTCATCTCCTTTTCTTTAATGTTTGACTAAAATTTCATTTTTAAATATCCCATTATTTGAATATCCAATATTAAATAAAAAGTGAAAACTGATATTTAAAAAGATGTATTGAAATACATTAAATACTATAAAACTAAATCTGAAGTATTTTATATTCAGATTTCTGAATCATTTCTGGAGATATTCAGATTTTCTTTTTGAAACCATAAAATCCAGAATCCTTCACACAGCTCAGCTCAAGCTGTTAGAGGTAACAGGTCTTTATGTTATGATGCACATTAGATAAAAGCAGTGAGAAGTAGTCTTTAAAATAGCTCATGTATTTAGCAGAAGAGCATCACAAATTTATGAAGCAAGATGCAATTAGCAATCAGAATCTTATGATATGCCCTTAAAGTCCATCTATGCAGATAATTTTGTGTCAAATCATTGTTCTACTCCAGAATGTGTGTTTTCTAATAATCACATGCCACTCAGGTTGATATGATGTGTATTCAGAGGTATCATGCAGAGAACTAGAAGTACGAGAATTTACTATTTTGCATGCTTCCATTGACCAACAATCAGGTAGTGTTATGCTTGCCTAATGTTGAATAAAAAAACCTGTGATTACCAGCTAATATTGCAAGCATCCCTAAAGTATAAAGAACATATTAAACGATGGGAAAGAATTTTTTAATTTTGCTTTTAGAATTTGTCTATTTTGCACTGATTGTTACAGTTGTAAATTATAAAGTATGTTAACTGGAAATATTCTCATATCTGTAGATAAATGCTGCTTGCAAGCTATAGAGATATATTTTTTCATATATTGTATTTTGTCACTTTTGTTATTTAATATGTCTATGTGTATATTAAATTTTACTAATTAAAAACAACTTAGAACACATTCAGAAGTATCTGAAAATACGTGCATCACATTAGGCTTCTGAGCCATTAAAAATGGGTGCATCTCATTTGAGGTCTCTCATTTGCCAGTTACACAAATGGGCAGATGGTTGTCTCTTAGGAGTCATTTATTACTGTTTGTAATTAAGTCAGTAGTTTCTTGACACTGACTGATATTTACTATCCAGGATGAAGCGATTCAGTAGGAATGAGAAACAAACTCATCTTCTGCTCTCGATGTTTTGAAATGACTTCTAAACGTTTTGTGCATAAAATCTTTTCAATTGGAATCTAAAAGAAAAAAAGCAATGTTCCATTTTATTGAAAATATTTCTTCTTACCAAAAAATGTATATTTTTGCTTCACTATTAAAACAATAACACTTACATTAATACTTCTTACATGAATGTCAACTGTGAAAAATTATTGGATCATCGAGCACAGCTGGTATAGTAAAGCTAGTATCATCTCAGTGAATAAAGCCTGTGCAACTATCTAAAACAAACAATACCAATATTCAGACTATAGTACACCTATCATTTTGCCTTGTTACTATTATTTTGTATACATTTTTGTAAGCAGCTAGAATAAAAGAAATGTAAGAATTATGTAACTTTGCATTTAAAACCAAGTCTTTTATTTTGGAAAGTATAAAGCAAGCCAAAATTTGTGGAAGATTTAAATCAGTGGACTGTCATGTATAAAACAAGTCTAATGTAAGTCAGGGATATCAGACTGATTGACGCTGCTGGACTCCATTCAAAGAAGCTTCTGTGCTCTCACCGGCTGGAAGACCAAAAGATCATGGAAGCCTCAGGACCTGCTTTAATCCTCGTCTGGGGCGAGTTGAAAGCAGAGTGGGGCAGACAGTAAATCCTGTGAAAAAGTCTGAATACATAAGTTGTCTGTCTTCTGTTGTTATCTGCAGTTGGGGATGGAGGAAGAACATTAAAAGAATAATAAAGATGAGGCACTAATTCTTGGGGATGTTTCTCCTACAGAATGGGAATTGTATGGTCAGAAGTAGAGGAAGTGGGAGAGAATAAAAGGATGGTATTTACCAATTTATTAAAACCTGAATTGCTCGATTAAACTTACCATGTATTTTTTGAGAGCTTCTTAGAATTAATTTTTGTGTCCTACAGTATGTTCCTAAAATTTAATTTAAATTAACCTAAAGTTAAATAAGCAATTCTAGGGTTCATTTGGAAAAAGCACTTTCTTTTTTTTCTTGTCACCCTGAATCAGAAACACTGAGATTCCTATGTGACGCTAATTAAAAGCGGTTAAGGTTAGGGCTTCCATCTTCTCATGTAAAATACGTCATACAAAAATTCGTGCATGTGTGGGAAGGTTGAACTATTCAAATGCCATTTCTAACATGAAGCCATATGACACCAGACTTTTTTTTTAAGCTGTTCTATGGGGCAGAAATCTTACACTTCCTCTTTCTCTGTTTACTGTAAGAAACCAGTCGCGTTCACTTTGGTACTCTAGTCGTGCACCTGGGGGTGAATAACCCCTGGTACCAGCGCAGGCTGGAGGCCCTTGGCCTTCAAGCCAAGCTGGTCATGAGCCAGAATTGTGCTTTTGTGGCAAGGAAGATGCCCGGGCGGTGTCAGGAGCGCTGCCCGCAGGCTTGGGGCGGTGAGCCTTCTCGGCACTGGTGTGGCCGCGGCTGGAGTGCTGGGTCCAGGCCTGGGCTCTGTGGTACAAGTGTCTGCACCGGGTGAGGGCCCTGCTCAAGACTTGAGAGCAAGGCCCAACTGCGCTTTGACTTGCCCAAGATCACTAGCTGCTCCAGTGCAATGTCTTCTGCAAGGCTCTCGGTGCAACAAGGACATGGATGTACTTGGTGATTCCAGCAAGGGACCACGGAGATGACGAAGGGGTTGGGGCATCTCGTGTGAGGAGAGGCTGAGCAAGCTGGGGGTGTTCAGCCTGGAGAAGAGGAGGCTCAGGAGGGACGTTTTCACTCGGGAGTAAAAATATCAAGGCAGTCTCTTCTCGGTGGTGTCCAGGGAAAGGGCAAAAGACAGTGGGCACAAACTGAAATACAGGAAATTTCATTTAAGCAAAAGAATGCTTTTTTTTTCTGTGAGGGTGCTCAAATGGTGGAACAGGCTGGCTAGAGAGGTCGTGGACGTCCCCTGTCTGTGGAGATATTCAAAACCTGACAGGATGCAGTCCTGGACAACCTGCTGTAGCTGACCCTACTTTGAGAGGGTTGGACCGGGCAATCTCCAGCAGGGCCGTCCAACTGCAGCAATTTTGTGACTGATATTTTTCTAGCAGCAGTGTGATTAGTTTAGTTTGCCCATCTGTACTGAAATTGTGCTTTGTTTTCTATATTGTTATCTTTGACTTTTTAAAATTATGAGTATAAAAATAATTGCATTGCTATTGCTTTGTCTCAGTAGTAGATTTATCTGCATTCGAGCTGAGGTAGATGGTGAGTTTTGGTATTTATCACGTTGTATTTGCCTATGCCACCTGTGTGGGGGGCTAGCTCAGCACACTCTGGGCAGAGCTGCTCCAGCACGGGTTAGTCAGGGGTGCGTCCTTCACCGTTTCAAGGTGCAGGTGCAGGAATTCGACTGTTTGTTTAAACGAACTAAAACAGCATAATGGCAAATGGGGGACAGTGGGGAAAAAGTGAGAATGCCAGTGGCTTTTTCTACTCGGTTTTAATACCGCTGAGCAGGGAGAGCTGTAATTCCCTGAACGCAAACAGAAATGAGTTGCAGTGTGGTTACTCTGCTGCTCGTAAGCCAACGTCTGAAGGAGCAGGTCCTGCTGTTCGGGAAGTTTTTCATTGAGCCTTTAATTATGCTGACATCTGATTCTTGTATTTGAAGAGATGTGCGGGTTACTGGACTATAGCTGCGTGTGCGGTCTCTATCTGTACCCGGTTGCTTTGCGTAAGACAGGCAGAATGGGAGTGGCCTCCCCCGCCTGCGCCTTGCTTTGAAATGGTGCCCGTCTGCCATCTAGTGGACCTCTGTCTTTTCTCGTGATCGTGGCACATACCTAACAGGATCAGGTTATTCCACGGGAATTCTGGATACATCCAACACACTCAAAGCGAAACAATTGCTTATAAAGCCGTATGTTCCTGAAGCCCACCCATCACTTTGCTAGAGAGGTTTGCAGCTCCATCACTTTGTCAACAAAACTCTCGTGTAATTGAGCAAATTTACTGAAGGCTGGATTTATCTCTGTGCCGGTGGCTACTTCTGAAGTTTTGTATCTATCCTACCCAATTCTACTGTCTAAAATGTGTAAATGCTGCAATAGTAGCAAAACGAAACACAGCAAAGAACCTGAATCCTTCAAAGGAGTGCTGCAAAATCCAGCTCTGATAACTGAGGTGCTTTGTAGCCATGTATTTTGGATACAAATACATATATGTAATTGCTAATGTAAAGATAGCACTCAATACACTTATCAGTCCTCCAAATACTAGGTCTGTTCCATAAGCTTCATTTCAGGTTTATCTGGTAAAGAAATCATGCCAGGAGTTGGACTCGATGATCCTTGTGGGTCCCTTCCAACTCGGAATATTCTGTGATTCTATGTATACCATGACTTGTGAAGGCACTGAAAGGGGAATGGACTGCCACTCTCATGGCACATATGATTCTAGAATGTTGCAGATGGAAAAGTGATTTAGTATTTATCCCAGAGTCATATAGCTTTTTTTCTTTTTCCCACAAATATCACTTCTGACTCAGGAATTCACTGAGCTGCAAATCATTAAGGAGTGGGAGTATCAGTTAATACATGCCTAAACTTACATTCTTCCTTTAAATTAGCCCACTATCGGACATAGAGACAGAAAAATGTGCGAGATGGCTCTTTGGTGTGACCCAGCATGAGTGTCACTTTTCTGTAAGACCCTATTCCCTTTAACAATAGCAGAAGGAACACTTCTGGCTAGGCCAAAAAGTTAAGGTACAGGCTGGATCCAAAACGGTATGGCATTTTTCTCTGGGAAGCATCTGAAGCTGGAGAGCTGACTGGCAAAACACGGTTTCTCAGAAGTGGAACACCATGAATCACATGATCAATTTTGGTTCAAAAAGCGGCAGAGTCCAGACAGGCTAATGGCAGCATCTGGTTTTGCTGAGTCCTCCTTGGGAAACTTGGGAAACCAGCACTGGTAAAATCTTGGTGTAGATGGCTGAGCTGGAAGACTGGGGCCCTGAAAGAGGCAATGCAAATACCGGATTTAAGGACGTAGAAAAGAAGGAAGGCTGTTTCCCACGCTGCGGTGTTGGGGGACAGCCGAATTTTGTCTTGCTCCTTGTAGTTCCTCCCATTTCTTAGTAAATGAGGAGGGGGGGTTAAACAGTTGTTTGCATATCCTGCTAGCCAGGCGCTGGATTCACCCCTTGGCCCCGCTACGGGGTGCGAACAGATCCGCGTTCGGAGCCAGGGCGCAGCCAGAGCCCAGAGCGGAGCCCGGCCTCCCCCCTTCCCCCGCGCCGACAGGGGCCGCACCGCAGGGCGCAGCCACGCGGAGGGGCTCCGGAGGCCGGGCCCTGGCGCTCCCCGCCGCCGCTCGTCGCCGAACGTGCNGGTGTGCGCGGCGAAGCGGTGCGGAGCGGTGCGGAGCGGTGCGGTGCGAGCGTGCCGCTTTGTACCGCCCGCCCGCCGGAGGAGGGGAGCCGGCGCCGCTCCGTGTGCCGTTTCGCTCCGTAACGCCCCGGAGAAGCGGTCGCGGCGGTGCCAGTGCGGGCTGGGCGCACGGCGGGGCGAGCCCGAACACACGCGACGCGTGAGGAGTTGTCTGCCGAGGTAGCTACCTTTGTGAAACGGCAGGAGGAAATTCGGGGGTTTGCGGGAGGTGCTACTTTAGTGCCGCCGGAGAATCCAGTGGCTGGGCTGGCTCTGTGGAATTCCTTCTGGTTTTCCTTTGTTAGCGTTTTCCCGAGGAGTCCTGTGTTCTGTCAGCTTTGCTGAAAAGCAGAATCTGTCAGAAAGATGACTTTGTTTCACGCTGTGCTTCTCCGGGGCTGCATTGCTTTGTTTAAGCTCCTGTAAGCCATTTATCATATAACTGGCATCGCGTTTCAATGAACTGTGAAATCTGCTGCTTTTCACGGTTGAAAGGCGCTTGTACGTCGCTTGTGTGCCTTACCCTTCCCTTAAGAACCCCAGCAGGTAAGCTAGAGGTAATATTATTTTGCATGGGAAACTGTTTTCTTGCCCAATGTCTTCAGTTAGCAAATGTCTATTGTAGAGGTAGAAATGCGAGTTACATGTCTTTTCTTCTGTATGTGATAAAGAGATTTTTCAGTGAATCAGGGTTTGGCGTTTTTAATTAATTTCGCCGGTATTATCGTGAGTAAATTACAAATCTGTATATCTGTGGTTGTAGTTCTCAAAACAATATTATGCCTCTGCTCTGTCATTTTCAGTGTAAAAACGCCCCGTTAAAAACACAGTTCAAGGGGTAAATAGAGACCTGGAAACCACAACTGTGCAGCCTGAAAATTTAATATGCCTGACAATAATGGCACTGAAAGTGATCTGCTGCTGGGTGGGTGGGGGATGGGGCACGGAGAAAGGGAAGAGTAATTTACAGCCACAGCACTACCCATCTTTTCCATAGATCATTCAAATTCATTCTATTCCCAAACAGATTTTGTGTACCTGCCCTAAACAGTGTATAGCAATTGTATGGGAAGAGCTCTTTTCTTAGAAACCGAGCAGCTCTTTTCTTAGAAACCGATCTGTTTAAGCTACCTGATAGCGGTAACGTGTAGCAGCTCCTATATTTTAACAGATTAAAGACAATAAATCAGGGTCAGGATGGATTTTTATTTGATATTCAGTAATGCACACAGAAGAAATTCCCATCACCAAAATTATTCCAAATGCACCTTGCATTGACAATTAGGTCTATATCAAAACATTAATCAGTGGGCATAAATGTTATTGTGAGCTTCTTCAACAGAGCCATTGATTATTTTTTTTTTTAAAGCAGGCAGTAATTAGCAGTTCGGCATATAACTTACTTTATGTGGTTTGAATCCAGGTCAGGAATTCATCACATCAAAAAACAAACAAACAAACAACAAAACCACAACACCTCTTTCTTGGTCAGTATCACTTAATCAGTTTAGAGATTCTGTTTGGTTTTGCATATTTCATTCCAATTCCATGAGCCTGAACTGAACACCATGAAGTGTATTGAAGCTTTATACAAAAGTGATTTGTATATTTATTTATGCCACACTTTGATGATAATTATGAGAATTACCCAGAAATCTGTATTAATAAATATGGCACTTAGCAAAGAGATGGCTGCTGGTTGCTATTGGCTCTTTCTTCCCCAATAGGCAAATGTATCTCAGGTCATCCTCTTCTAAAATTAAGGGCCCTTTTCAAATACCCGTTTGGACAATCCTGCATTTCAGAGAGAATTGATTCACACTTAGGAGTAATTAATATTTCTTTTATTATATGCTGTATAATGAATCACATTTTTTTATTATATGCTGTATAATGAATCACAGAATGAATCTGTGATTCTGTGATTCTGTGATAGTGCAATTTTTAAAAGTGCGCTGTGGCAAACACACTTCGTGCAAACTATGAATGTCTTGCTGTGTACTGTGCTGACACTGTTTTTTTCTTTCTTCTTTTTTTAAAGTTTATTTCTTACAGGTGATTTGGTGATTTTGTTTTTTTACCTTGTGAGGTTATACAGGTGTTAGCAGGGGTGCATTGTTAATCTGTTAGGTAAAATATGTATATTTTTAGCATCTGGTTCCTGCACACACAAACAGAATAGGTTTACTTTTAAAAGGGATTGTTAGTTTAGCAACAACATTTCATTTTCATTGCAGATAGTAAAAAGCTGCATTTTTAGCTTCCCCCTTCTGATTACAGCAATAAGAATGCTGAAGTTTTGATGTTTCTCCTGCTTTGCCTCTTAGTCATTCTGAATACTGTTTTGCCAGTTATCTCAGTCACTGAAAATTGATATATGTGTGAGTAATGGAGCTTAGCCTTATTTCAATATATTCCCACTGTAGAAGTGTTAGGTAAGCTCTTTTAAAATAAGAAATACATGGCATAATAAGTGCTGAATGAAATGTGATGATGAGTTTATGAACACTAATATATTGGTTGCTGTTTTATGTCTAACATGGACAGAATTTTTATGCAGACAGCATATGCTTAAATGTCTGTAACACGACTTTTTTTCCTCACAAACCAGGACAAGAAAAAATACATTTTCAGATTCTGAATTATTCATATTTGAAAATAGCTGACACTGATTGTGAGGAGGGATTTTTTTTTTCCTCACACAAAATCAATGCACGGTCTTTGTTCTGTAAAGGCCCAAAAAAGAGAATTATAGCAAATATGGACAAGCTTACTATTGACATGTTAGAAAAATACGGTCAACTGCTTTGGCATCAACAGCCTCAGGGCAATGTAGTTGAATAAAAACTTCCTTTAGTGTGATGGAGAGGTGGAGATGCTCTAACCACCTCTATATTTTCATTGATCATTTTCGTTGTATTTGAGTAAGATTTGATAAAGTGGTATGAAATGCTTGTTAGAATAGAATTCGTTGGTTTCACGTAATGTGATAGAGGGCCACATAACGTTACAGTGCGAACTTTAATCACATTAGTGCTACCACTGGACAGGCCAAATTCTGTTTTTTCATCTATTCAGTCACGGATGGATAAAAAGTATGTTTGTTTCTGTGGCGATTCTGTGAGTTCTGTCTTTAGGAAACAATGCGTTGCTGTGTAGACCTCACACTTATTGTTCCATACTGCTTCCTGAAGGGACTTTCACTCCTTCTGCTTCTCTGTATTGCATATTACACAATTTCTTTGTTTAAGAACAAAAATATATTTTGTCAGAAGCGTACAGCATTTGCACTTAGTTTACATTCAGCATTTACATTGATGAAGTCCTACAAAGAAACAAAACTGACTTGTAACAAATCATTTTAAATTAATAATACTCAAGAACCAGCATGTTACATGGGCTGAATCACAGCAATTTGTTAATTAAGTTTGGTAGGAAGAAAAACGTGAAGATCTTGCTGTGTATCATCCTGGATAAATGGCTTATGCTGCAGCTGCACCACGCGTTAAGTGAGTATAACTCAAATGCTACTATAGAAGTATGAAGTACATCCACGCGTCTTTAAACACAGTTTGATTTCTCCTTTGTATGCATGCTGTACGCCAAATTACAGAAATACAAGTTTCATGTCTCTAACAAGGCCATTTAAGAAAATACTGTCATAATCAGCTGATTTTAGTTCATGGGCCTGGGTGACATAAGCAAGTGTAATTATGACCTTTCTGTCAACTACCTTCATTTTTGGTAACTAATACTTATATAGAAAAATCAGTTAAGTCAAACACTTTATACCCCCAAAATGCTTTGAAATGGTTGTCTGTCATTTTAGTGTCAACACCTATCTAGCTTTATTTTCTTCAAGGGTATTGCCTTAAGAAAAACTATATGAAAACGATCAGAATAAGTAAAAGCTTTCCTGGCACTCTAGTGCTCAGGTGCACGGAATGCTGTGCACATTGCTGACCTGCTTGAACATCGTTTTTCATTGCTCAGCATATTTTGAAAGTCAGCAGTCAGGCTTGGGCAGCTTAATGAAGCAGCTCAATCTGGCGATGTGCAGTCAGGCTTCTGTGGCAGGATGCTGCACGGGACAGATTATGTTTACTGTTAACTTGAAATATGGAGGGATTGTGATGAAAAGAACTGAACTGAACTGTACAAGGTACTTTCATGTGGCTCTTCAAAGAAAGTTGATTTTGTTCAAAGTAACATGCAGTCTTTCTCTGTGTCCTTCAATAAATTCATTTTTGAAACTTTTTAGCAGAGAAGATTAAAGGCACAACTACAGTGATCTGTGGAACAATTTGGTGCAATACAGAAGAGAAAGAAAAACACTGAAGCCCATGTAAATCCTTAGTATCTGTGGGTATGTGGCACATGTGACACAGTTATGTAGTGGGATCATCTGCCGACAAAATTGGACCATCTTCCCCACTGAAAGACCTGTTTGCTGTTGTATAAAACTTTGCCAAGTCTTAACCATGTGGGCTGTAGTTCATCACATGTCTTTATGACTCACGCGAATTTTTGTTTTAATTCAGCCAAATGATCAATTGAGAATTAGACTAATTGTTTTGCCCTGTTAAAAAAAAAACAAAAACATGGTAGTGTCATTCTGGTTTGCATCTAGGCTCCAGGTTCTGCTCAGGCAGTGTCCTGTTCTCGAAGATCTGCATTTTTACCATCTTCATGAAAGCCTGCCCGACTTGTAGTTTTTACACATTCACCTGTGAGAACTTTAGCAAATAAAGTGACAGATTCCATGTTTATTTGACACTCAGTACTACAGAGCATTTGCAACCGTGACTTCAGTGGTGCTTGCTACATCTGCAGTTGACATGCAGTTGGAGAGGGACCGTGAATATATTGGAGATGGAATTAAGATTATGTTATTCAATAGGACAAAGATATTGTAGTTATAATCAACTGGGACTGAGTGGTAATTTTTTAGAAGAGCTTACATGATGAGTTGTGGTGCTGAATAAACAAAATCACACTGCTGCAGTAAAGACAAGCACGGTATTGTGACATACAGATGGGAGACCAGCATGGAAGACACGAGAAGTGGTATTTCCACACCCCGTAATAGTCTTCCTCAGCTATAACAATGAATCCAGTTGGGGTGCACACTTCAGGAAAGATGGAGATGAGTTACTGGAGAGGAATGAAAATAATTGATGATTTAGAAAATATGGGCTATGAAGAAAGGTTGAGAAGATTGGGGTTGTTTCAGCAACCCAAGCAAAGAAGAGTGGCAGGGTGAACAAGATATGATAACCTTCAAATATCACAAAGCTGGTGTGAAGCAATGTTCTCCATGCCTGTGCTGGACCAGACGATATGTAATGGCTTCAGCCTTAGTGAAACTAAACAAAGGAATAGATCATTGAATTGGGATTTTCAGGATTTTAGAATTGTTGAAGTTGTTTTAATGTTAGTCAAGAACAACATAAATATAGTTGATTCTTTCTAGAGCCGTGTGGGTGGAATAGATTACTCTTTGAGTTCTCCCTTAGCTGTATGAATCCTCAGCATCCGTGCTTCCTGGCGTTGACCAGATTGTACCTTGTCCCCTCGCAAATGCTGTGCTTGGCAGGATTGCCAGTATGTGACGTCTCTGAAGAGAGCAGGTGTGTGAGCAGAGAGGCTCCAAACTTTCTTTGTAATCTCTCTTTTAGGATCAAATCTCACATCCATTCCTCTCTTCTTTCATAGTGGCTCATCTGCTGGTGCATGTGCAGAAAGTGTGAGGGACCAAAGGGTCAGGTGGCTTTGGGTGGAATCTGAGATCCAGGTAGCAGAAAGGAGAAAGGAATTGGAGAGCGTAAGTACAGATTTCACAAGAAACTGGACTGTGTGAGTAGGATAGTACATGAACACAAGACACGAAGAATATGAGGGGAGGACTAAGACTTTGGGACAGATGACAGGGACGTGGCAAAGAGTAGAATAGAAACTGTACAAGCCAGTAGGTGGAAAGTTAGGTTGCTGGCGGAGACTGTCAGTGCACCAGAAACCTTGACAAGTGCAAACCAGGACTGCACAAGTAAGGAGAATAGAGCCAAGGGAGATGAGATCACATGACGGGGAAAGTCACGCTAGGGACTGTGGGACACAAGTAATTAAAGGCTGGAGGAAACTGGCAAAGAGTCTGTCTTCCGAATATTATGTGGTCTTCTGAACCTTAGCTGAGAGCCCATGGTTGGGTCTTGGCACTTGTGCTTACGGAAATCCATTGTAACTGATTTCTTGGTATTTCATGTGGAGAACGACCACCTGGTGCTGCAATCAGCTATTCTGTTATCTCAGATAACAGAGATCAGTGCCATGGATGTAAGGACTGTACGGCATCATGCTGCTCCTGGTTGGGTGTTCAAAACAGAAGATGCAAAATAAGCTTTTTTTTTTTTTTGAGAAAGGGGATTACCAAGTTTGCAAGAGAAAGAAAGGAAGTGCCAGAACTAAAGTTCCCTCATAAGGATTCAGATTCTTTGTGTGTATTTATTTTAATATAATCTTTAATGATATTACTGAATTTTGTTTTACCCACATAACCCAAGCTTTGCTGAATGCACAGGGTGGATCTGCTCTAAGTGGGAATCAGGGCTATGTACCGAGAGAAGCTGTGGTCTCTGGCATCTGTGTCATTTGTTGCAGAAGCAGGAAGATATCTAAAGAAACTGATTTAGAAGGTGGCTTAATTAAAGCATTTTCACGCACTTGAATTAAAAGCTTAGCTAAAGGCACTGAAAACTAATTAAGGCTTGCTATTGCAATTCTGGCTTTTTTAAACATTTGTGGTGGTGGGTTTTTTTGTTGTTTTTGTTTAAACTTCAGTGGGTAATAAAGACGTAGATAAATATCAGTCCCTAATTCTCACCTAGCCCAGCGTGAAGCATTAGTTAGTACCTCCTCAACCCTGCAAATGACATGAAACAGAATGGCATCTTATGGCAAGATCAAAAAAGTCTTTGTTTCCCATTTCTGCTTCTAGTGGCAAACAAGGCACTTTTTCATACCTTTCTTGAGGAGAAATCATGTCATCGGCCTTCACAGAGCTGTCAGAGCATCGTAAGTTGCTAAGAAAGAAGAAGTGTGGCTGATTTTTCTTGATCTTTCAAAGATCCTGTTCCAAGCCTAGTAGATATTTTGCAGCAGCCTGTGCTGGCCCATCTGGGGGACTATAATGATGCACGGTGCCATGCTGCTCCCAGCCCAGAAGCTTTGGCACTTGATGTTTCATGTGCTGCTCATGTTTGGAGGAGTGACAGGCACCCTCAGTTCATACACAGGGGTTTTGATATTATTTCTAACCACCATGTTCCAACTCTCCCTGTTGCCAGTGCAAGGGTGGATTGTACTAAGCAACCCTGCTATGTTTTTCCTGGCAAGTAGATTAATCTTCCAAGCACCCACACAGCCTGCTGACACACTGTCATGAGTTACTAGGTTTGTATCCTGATACCAGCACCTGATATTTGATAAACTTCATGCTTCAGGTGATTGTGTTTCTTGAGACGGGATGAAGGGCCTCCTGGCTTCCCAGTTTGGGTTACAAGCTGCTGTGGAGGCAGGAGGAGCAGCAGTGGTATAGCAGCAGTGGTCGAAGGGTGATAGCGGGATGAGATTTGTGGAGGTTATGTAGCAGCTTTTGCCATATCTACCAGTGCAGTTGAAAAAAAAAGTAGGTAAGCTTTGGAGCACCCAGGTGCTGTGACACCCTTTCCATCAGTTAAAGGCCACTCCTCAAGAACCCCTCCAGCCAGAGGCTGTGGCAATAAGAGGCAGGTAGGCTACAAACCGGAAAGAAATATTTTTTTTCTCCACCTAGATGTTTTTTTGGAACTATTTTACATTGTTAAAGAGCAAAAGAGAAGGTGAAGACCCATTTGTGACTCTGACAGGCAGCTGAATGCTTTGGTTTGACAAACTGAATGGCGACATTAGCTGCGGGACCCCGTTTGGCATGATTTTATCTGCAGAGTGCTTATTTGCAAATTGCAGTTTGACTGCTTTGAGAAAACACCTTCAATTTGGCATAGTCCAGATCTAAAACCAGGACAAGGTAATGCCATTTCAACTCTCGGTGGCTCTGAGATCCTCTTCCAGGGTATTTCGGGCAAAGGTTGTCTGTTTTTGGGAGAGCATGGTGGCTTTTTATCCTTACAGCAGTAACTGCTTAGTGAAGGGCAGTTCTGAGCAGGAGCAGAGCTTCCTGCAGCTAACTCTGCAAAGCTTTGATCCCTTGGATGTCATGCTGAACATAATGAAAGTCTTATCTAACTGCGTGTTGCAAGGCAGAATTTGCAAGTATTGTCCTACATTTGCTGATTGGCAGATGACCCAGAGGCAGCTCCACAGAGGACTGGAGGACTTACTCTGCTTACACTTGAAGTTTTGCCAGCACTGGGGCAGACAGGAATCTATGCTGGTACATACAAGACTGCATTATGTAGGTGAACCTTGTAATACACACACAAACGCAACTGTTACGTTTGGCTTCCTACTGCTGTAACTCTGAAAGACCCCTTGTGATGGGTTGATCATGGTTTTGTGGTCACACTTGAACATTTTTTGATTATGGGAAGTCCTGTCCAATATTTTGGTGGGAATGCCTCTTTACGCCTGACCCCCACCCAAGCAGTGGTTGTGCGGCTTTGCTCAAGCAGAGAGCTCATTGGATCGCTGTAGGAGTACCATCCGCACGCTTCTGTGCTGGGGTCGCACCGTTCAGAAGGGATGCTGGGAATTTCTGTTTCCTATGAAGGATGCCACACTCGTTTTCTGACAGACAATGACATCGCACTGTGAACATATGCAAAAAGCATGAGAAAACGTCTCTTTTATCAAGAAATGGTCAAGATTTGGTATCTGTTCATCCAGCACCAGATTTGTCAAACAGTAACTTTTGTCTTACAAGTCCTCTGTAGTCCAGCAGACAATCCGAATCACTTCAAGCCAATGGACCATGGGTAGGATGGCATTTTAAGACTTAATTTTTGGAACAGAACTTTAAAGTCAGTCTTGTTTCCCATGGAGACACAGGCATGTGCTGCCCATGGGTAATGCTGGAGTCAAAGTTTTTGTTTGTTTGTTTGTTTTTTAACTGAAGTGTTTGTTTACATACATACACTGAGTACGCGAATGTGCATATAAGACTATATACCTTGTAGAAAGTCCACTTACTGGCAAGTGACTTTCCTTTCCATCTCCATGTATTTTCTGTGTACCTCTACATCACTTAAATGAACCTGTTCACATGGGGTCCTAAATTCTGTGTTCCTCATCTTGTAGGTGCCTCAGTTAGGATTTTGAAGTCCAATTAATAGAATCATAGAACATCCTGAGTTGGAAGGGACCCACACGGATCATCGAGTCCAACTCCTGGCTCCGCACACAACCACCCAAAAATTAGACCATATGTCTGAGAGAGTTGTCCAAACGCTTCTTGAACTCCGACAGGCTCGGTGCCATGACCACTGCCCTGGGGAGCCTGTTCCAGTGCCCGACCACCCTCTTGGTGAAGAACCTTTTCCTAACACCCAGCCTGAACCTCCCCTGTCACAGCTCCATGCCATCCCTCGGGTCCTGTCGCTGTCACCAGAGAGAAGAGATCAGCACCTGCCCCTCCGCTCCCCTCATGAGGAAGCTGCAGGCCGCCATGAGGCCTCCCCTCAGCCTCCTCTTCTCTGGGCTGAACAACCCAAGTGACCTCAGCTGCTCCTCATACGTCTTCCCCTCCAGACCCTTCACCTCCTTTGTAGCCCTCCTTTGGGCACTCTCTGATAGTTTTATATCCTTCTTATACTGTGGTGTCTAAAACTGTACACAGTAGTTAACTGCACACAACAATTAATAGAATTGCTTAGCATTGTAACTTCGACTGCAGTCAACAGTTGTGTTTTAAATGTGTCAATAACCACATAATGTTAAGCAGTCTCAAAAAACCAAGCATAGATGTTTTGAATTAGACACCCAAAATTAGTGACTGTATTTTTACGGTAATTTCATGTATGTCTGTGCTTCTGACAAATAGGATGTAAACATCATTCTTGCTTCCAAGGTGCTCTGCAGTGTTGACTGTTTCCATCAAGATTTGTTTGTCCCATTGACCAGTCTGTCTCACTGGCCACTTTTGATCTTCAGAAATCTCTGGATTTCTGAGATTTATGTTGTTTGCTGTCACTGCTCCCTCATGGCATGGGCCACAGCTGACCGCAGGTGTCTAATCCCATGTCTTCAGGGGACTAGACTCCTTCAGTTTTGCCCAGCTACACAACTCAGTTTCATCTTGAATTTGTCATGCATATTTCTTTTTGCAGAATTTCATTGCATGTGGCAAGTGTAACTGTATTGCATAATGCACGATAGAGTCCAAATGTCCAACAGTAAACCCCAAAAAGTCCAAGCAATGACTCTCCTTTACTTCTATACCATCCGTTATTTAAGATTATAACATGCGCTCTGCTGTTGGTTATGATCTTTTATTGTGTAGTTCTGACAAATTTTAATTCATTACTTTTGCCATATGCTAACTACTAATGCAAGTTCCCGGTGCTAGTAGCACCATATCGTCTTTTCATGTTATCTAACCGTTGGAAGGTGACATTCTTAAGCTTGACCTTCCTTGCTTCAGTTGCACAGCTATATTAATCAAGATAATTTCATATATTTTATATATAAAGATCTGTTCTATAAATTATAAATATTTATATGGTATAGATCTGTTTTAGTATAGCTAGAGCCTACATGAAGCATGCTGATAGTACAATACTGACTGCACTAGAGAAGTTTGCAAGGAAATGAAACATCAAATCAAGCCTTTGTTTCTAAACAAGAAGAAAAATATTGCCTAACTGCCCATTAAGTCAGCTTCAGTTTTTCTATTCCCTAACCTGTTAGTGCTTGTCCCATGAATAATAATAATTCTAAGCAATGTTTTGGGTGTGATATCACGCCTGTTTGTGTATCATTGGATACATTTGTACAGTGTTTTTCTTTTTTTGGTCAGGTAGATGTTGTCAGGTAGATGTCTTCCATTCTTTATACCTGCTGTCTATAATTTGCTTTACCACCCTCTTCATCTTCTGTATTGTCTTTACTCAGGCTATGGAGGACTAGAACCTCAGAATGAGTTAGCCAAAATATGGACATTTTCAAGAGACAGCTAATGTGCTAAATACTTAAATTGGCACGTGCTTAAGATTTTCAGAGAAACTTCATTTTAAAGTATTATTTTTTTAAATTTTAGGTAACGCTAATTGAACTTAAGGAAAATTGGACTAGAATCCTAAACAAAAGACATTTTTGGAAACAAAAAACAAATCTCAATCTTGTTTTCTAGTAAGTGAAAAAAAAAATCCAAGAAAACTACTGACTAGTTTTTTTTTTAAATACTCTGTTCAATTTGGCGGTGCTGTAAGATTTAGGATACAATACTGAATTCATAGTTTAAAGCTTCAGAACATTGTAAGTTCAGAATTTGTGGTCTATGAAGTTGCTTCCTCCACAGTGAAATGGAAGGAGATTGGGGTGAATAGGGGAAACAGCCTAGAAAACTCTGGCTTGACTTCGCGTTTTGTCATTTCATAAATAAGTTTAATTCCCTTCTTTCCTCTCTTCCAAATGAACAAACAAACCCTCCAAAGAATCCTGCCTTTGTTGTTGTTGTTTTATTCTTTTTATCCATAACAAAGATACAAATACGGAAAGGATTCTAGCACTAGTAGTATTTTTCCAAATTTAGAGTCTACCTCTGTGGTCCTAATTACTAGGACGTACTAAATTGTATAATAATATGTTTGTTGAACATAGCTGTACCATCACAAATAGACCTGCAAACGGTAGCAGGACAAACGTGCTTCAGGACTGGTGCTGAGGAGGTCTCTAGTAGTGTCTCATCATTCAGGCTGCTGTCCAGTGACCTTCATGCTTGCCGCTGTGTATGTGTTTGCTTTTGGTCTTAGTGCTCCATGGATGGAGCTTGTGTTGAATTCTGCATCCGCAGGGATGGTGGCACCAGCTTTGCAGTTCTCAGAAATTAATTGCAATTACCCGCTGTTCTCTTATCACTTAAAAGTTTCAGATGTCTCTTGTGATTTTAACCTGTCAGCCCACAAACAGAGGCCACACAGATTTCTGTTTTACACCCTTTCCTGGCTGTGGGTGTAGCTTTCCAAGCCCTGACTGCACATCGTCGGTCGCTCAGCAGCAAAGAGGCAGTTTGGGCTGTTTTTCAAAACAATCTTTTAAAGCTGCAGATGAAACTCCTTGCTACAATCAGCTATGAAATTTCAAGAATTAAAATATTCAGTGGTGTTGCAATGCAAGCAATGAACCACATTGACTAGTGTCATGTGGCGGTTAATGTGAGACAGGTCAACTAACAAGTAACTAACATGAGGCTGTTTTACTGGGCAAGCTGAAGGTGCCCATTTTATTAATGAGAGACTTATTTCGATATATGTTATTTTATAACCTCTCGCCATGGGGGGACGGGAGGCTTCTGTCTCCGTGAAAACATGAGGAATAAAAGACCGATGGCTGTTTTCGGGCTTTTCATTGGGTGACAGCATGACTACACTGTGTGCTGGCATCTTGTAATTTTCTGGAGTTTGTATCTGAAGAAAGTGAGCTCGTTTCTTCATTTAACATCCAAAGGTTGCACTCCAAAAACATTCCAGAGATGTTTACCCTTGATATTTCTGTTAAACACCACCAGAGAACATCTGCAATGTTGGGGAGGCGGGTACAGATGACTGCAAATACCTGCAGGTGTCTAGGAGTCAGCCCTTGAGTTGTGATGAATTGTTTTTTTTAGAGCAGGGAAGAAGTCACACCAGTATGTTGTGTAGCTTCACGGTGAAGTTATAGTTAAGTGGCTATACATTTTGTGTATGTGGGGTTTTGGATTTTAGCAGAGGGCTGAATGTCTTATTGCAAATTTGATCTGCAGGACATCAAACACAACCGTCACACACTGCAAGTGACACTGCCAGGAAGGATGTTCATGTCGTATGAGTTTTGCAGAACACTGCTAGAGTTAAAAATGTAAGAAGACTCAGACTAGCCAGTTCCTTACTTATTTTAACATCCTTCTCCAGCTTGCATTTTGACCCTTTCATCCTTTTCCAAAGAAAGACATTTCAATGTCTCATAAGCTGTGCAGTGATTTTTTTTCCCTGTAATTACTTCTGCTAGAATTTTATTATTTCTTAGTTATTTTGCATAAATCACCCACCAGAGCTGATTGGTGTCAAGCATGATAGCTTGCATGCAGTGATCCTAGACACGAGTGGTGATAGTTGGACTGGCAGTGGCTATGACCTTTAGTTTAACTCCTCATCAGGTGTCTCGTCTCATGAACCCAGTTGGAGGGGCACTTGGGTAGAGAGCGTCCTAGATATTTTTTTGCTGGGCTTTTTTATCCTTCACCAGGACCTAGAATTCCACTTGGTTACACATCATAAAATAATGCCAAAAATAAAAAATGAACTGGCAAGTAGGTATAAAAAATAGGGAGGACAACCTCACCATGCAAGGTGATGTACAAGGAAAAGGCCATAAATGTTGGGTGTTCTGTCTGCTCCTCCACATAGCGAAAAGTACGTGGGCTTCTCGTGCAGTTGCAAGCCACGTGAATTTGGTGTGCGCGTGGTCAGGCTGCGGAGCAAGCAGCGCACAGGCACAGAGGATGGGTTTATAAAACACCAGTTTGCCACTTGCAGTGATTCTCAGGGTATCCTCTTGGTCTGCGATGCCAAACACATGGGCAAAGTGCATGCAGTTCACAATAAATGAAATGACAGCTGTCTTACTTAAATAGCAAAAAATTCTGATATACATATAATACATGGGTTGTGCTTCTGTCCGTGCGGACATCCCCTGGTCCTGGTGCAAGCAGCTGTTGGGCTAGCTTTAGCTGTTAGCTCACTGGTATGCCTTCTGAGAACACGTCAGTGAAGCACCGCCGAGCTTGAGGGAGCGTCACTGCTGGAACAGCTCCACCGGTCACTGGGTTTTATCCTTGCTGTAAAATGCTCTGTTAAGTTCATAAAAGATTAAAAGGAGAAGCATCGCTTTGCTGCACATGTATTTCTTGTCAGCAACGTATACTCTCTTCACCTTGCTCTGGTACTTCTGGTCTATCTCTGAGTTGCTGCCATTTTTGTAACTTGTACCTAATTTTTTTTCCTTGTTCTGATGAGGGAATGCATAAGATTTTGCTAAGGTGTGATACATACTGTCTTATTCTTTCAGTTTTCGTACAACCTCATCTTACTTGGCATGGAGTTTTCTTGAAATATAATTAGTATTCATGTTTTTACTTTATCATCTACAAACTGCACTAATATTTTTCATTTTCCCTGGGACTCCAGTGTCATGATGTTCAACATCATTAATAATTTTTTATTTACCAACAAACGACAGTGCCTCATTTGCCTTGCAAAAGATTCCTTATTATTTTTTTAAATATTTAAGGAACTAATATTCATCACCAGTCCCTAATTCTTCCATACGAACTTGCCCATTAGCGCATTTTATCGCCAATGTGTACATCTGTTCAATGCCCAGGGAGATGGACTGATTTAAAATCAAATCATTTGTCTAATGGAGGGAACACTGGGACTGCCTCTGTGAAACCTGGGTTCTCTGCAGTGCTTTGGAGCGCAAGCAGACACTGCGCCTTACAGCAGGCTGCACAGCGCGCGCGCGCGCGTCAGGGCCGTCACAAATACCTGTTTGCAAAGTGGATGCTTCTTATTTCTTTTTATATTTTTTTAGAAACCATATCTAAAGGGGGAATGCAAAGCCATTTCACAGTGTGAATTGTTTACACTAGATAGATTATTTGTTCTTCTTCATGTGAAAACACTTTCCAAGATGGTGTACTACAGTGTAATTAATGCCTAAAGCAAATCTAACTGTAATTGATTACCTCTCTAGTGTTTTTATTTTTGCTCAACTATTACTTAATGCATTAATACCATACTTAATACAGTGGTACCATGGCTTTTTAATATTATAGCAAGAAATGGTTTGTAGGTTAATACATGCTACGGTGGTTTGACATTTGTAAGTCTAGGATGTTATATCAAATAAGAGTTTAGTAGAGAAGAGTATTTTCCTTCAAGAAAAAATATTTTTTCTGTATAAATTCTAGTGTCTGATGGGGGAAACTAACTTTATATTTCTATTTTAATATTTCTTGTGCTGTCCTGTTCATAAAGCCATTTACGATGAATCGTTGGCACACTTTTCATATCTGGAGTACATGAAGGTCAATACAGGTTATTTAAGACACAGACCTGGCTTTAGCAGTCTCATATAATCATCAGGATAATGCATAACAGACTTACCTACCAAAGGCAGTGGTCACCATTGCTTTCTGTGAATAGTTTCCTCATCACCTACAGTATTACTGTGTCTTGTAAAATAAATACACTTATTATATATATATATGAGTCTATGATTCTATGTACTCATGTCTGTTTATTTAAGGTTCATAAACTTCCTTCAAAAATCAAGTAAACTCTAGATATTCAGATTTTCCCCCTTTTTTCCCCAAAGTAACAGATGGTTTGTATGCTTTATGCTTACTCTTCCTACATCTATGTCTGTTTTTAACTACAAATAGTTTAATATAGCGTTAGTGTCATGCCAGTCACTGTCATCATGCAAAATAAGAAACAATATATCAACATTTTCCCCAGCAATCTAAACTACGTTTGCACTTCTAGCGAAGGTGAGATGATAATAAAACCTTTGAGATTATTTGCAGTTTCCTGGATGTCAATGCGAACTCCAGCTGCTCTCCAGATTGGCAGCACGCACAAAACAGCTACAGTCCAAAAACTGTGCTGTGTGATGGCTTCACAGCCTCCCCCAGGGCCTGGGCTTACAGCTTCAGGCCACAGGCGCTGAGCTACGGGGAGGATGTGTTTTGCGGTTCAGCGCTGGCTGGCATGGTGCTGGCCTTGACTCTGGGTGACGGGGAGCAGCCGTTTGCTTTTAGGAGTATAAGCTTACACGTCCTTTTTGCAACCAAGCTGCTCTGGGCTGAAAGGAGGTGGGCATTTCATTGGCATGGGGCACCTGGTCACACTGCGTGGCTGAACCAAAAGTGCACACTGCTTAAAGGCACGTCCAGCTGCTTCTTCTGGTTGCACGTTTCTACCGCAGCACTGTGTTCTGCCTGGATTCGCAGGTCTGCCCTTGGCAACAACTGGTGACACAGACCCTGGAGTGAAGAAGAGCGGTAGTGGGGGTTGCTGACATCTGGAGTCAAGGAGAGAGTTTTTCTGTGCATTAGAAAAATACAAAATGATGCAAAATTCTCTTATATGCTATTAACAGAAAAGCTGGGTTCCTCCTGTGTTTATGTGTGTGCATCAAGAGCTGTTTTCTGAACATTACCCTTTTTCTTTACTATTATTAACATGCCCAGGAAGAATATTGAGGTTTTTAATACTGCTGTGTAGATCTCCTGACAGCTGTGGGCTTCTTGAAAAAAGCTAAATCCTCATTAAGAAAGGGAAAAATGAAATGGTTATCATACGGAATATTTCTGCTGTCTCAGGCAAGAGCCATATTATTTTCTGCAACTGTTAATTGCTGAAGCACAGCAAAGAATAATGCTCCCCCAGATCTATTATCTCCTGCTTTAAAAAAAAGGCTTTCAGAAAGGTTGGTGACAGTTGGATCTGAGAAGATATTTTAAAGCTGACTTAATTGAAAGGTGTCATGAATATTTTTCATTTCTGTTTTAGCTCAGCTTGTTGAAGTTGTTTTGTAACTGATCTGGGTCAAACCAAAATTAAAGTCAATGTACTGTTTATTGAATTTTTCCTTTCCATGCAGACAAAGCTTATCTATGTGTAGATTCAAGAACAGCAGTGCAAAGGGATTTAATGCCCAATGTGGGAAGGAAAATGAATCGGGACATGAAGTTGACAAAGGAGGAATACCAGGTTTGCCGTGACCAAAGACCGCCGAAAGGCAGAACCGTGCATTAGAGTCAAACTCCTTTAATGTAGTTTTGGCTTTCACACCTTGTGTAACTTCAGACTAAGGAATCAACCACTGTGTTCCTCTGCTTGATTGTCTATGCAAGTATACACGGAATTACTTCATCTGCTAATTCGACAGTGTGGTTATTACATCGTTGAATGCTTTTGTGCTTCTAGACTGAACAAAGTGCTATGTTTGTGGTGTATAAATGGAGTCCACAGGAAGACATTTCTCTTGAACACATGCAGAAAAGCAGAGAAGATTCTGAAGATGTTCTTTCATCTGTGATTGTATGTGTGTATATGCCTGTCTGTGCATGTTTAATATGCATGGCACATTTGTTGTGATTATGTTCAAAAGCAGCATGGCCAGCAGCAGCAATGAGGCTGTAAGTCCGTTGTGCCAGACCGGCAAAAAACAAGTTTCTTCAGTCAGCATGGAAGATAAGGAGGCTTGACGGCAATAATTCTGATTTTGTAGATGAAGAGAGATCTGATTCTTGCTAGCACCTGCAAGAAGTGACGACTTAGTTATGACAGCCCAGAACAGTTGTTGAATTTGCTGTCTAAAATAAATAAGAGGTCACAGTGATATGCCTGGGAGCAAGAGGTTGGTTTTAGTTATACGGACTTCAGGCTGACTTTGGCTCTACAAAGAGGAAACAGAAAAAGAGCCAAGACTCCAGAGAAACTCTTCTCTCACCTTTCTAAAGGATTCATGAGTTAGGTAAATGGATCTGGATTAAGGCAGAAACCTTGGAGCACCAGCTTTGGGCATTAAGTTCAGAGGTGCATCAGGATTTGCGAAAAAAAATCCCTAGCTCACTTTTTCATTGATTTCCATGTGGAAGCAGGCATCTCCTCTTCATATCTTCATAACAACCCTGATATATTTTCCTGCCTGTACAATATTCTGTCATACTTTAAGGATCAGTGAGCCTTGCCTTGGACTCTTAACAGTAATAGTGATTTTTTTTTCCCCTCAAGAATTTCCAATTGCTGGAAGATTAATGCAAACATCTGTGCTTTAGCTTGATCTCCGAAGACCTCATTCTGCACTGAAATGGATTGCAATGCTCCCCACGACTTCAGCTGCTGTTGGGGATAAAAAGATGCTTTTCACGGGTGTGGTGCATCTAGCAGTGCTGGACCAGGGAAACACCAATTTGTGTTTTCTAATGCATGAGGCAACATCTAATTTATGTCATGAATAAGACAAAGGTATAAGAAGAACATGGTGCAAGACAGCAAATGAGCAAAGTTGCATAATCTCAGCTGACTGTTGCAAATGAAGAGCTTTCAAAACAGCAGGGAGAATCAGCAGACTTTGTAACTCACATCGTAAGCCGCTATTGGTTTTACATGACGTTTTTGTGCTTCAGTGATTTGCTACAGATTAGACGTGATGAACTACAAAATTTGGCAGTGAATCCGTGACCCGACTGTCCGAGGTAGGCTTGCTGTCAAGCAGCTCCAGTTTGCTGTGCCTGCTTTCCATCATTTCAAGTCAGCTATTTGCAAATGGAGTTGACAATATATAATGTCAGAAACCAGTTGCTGTGTTGAAAGCAACTATTGTGCTGCACTCGACAACAGAGTAAGTCGCTGTGGTGGGGCATGAGACTCTGCACCGTGTGACAAGCTGGGATCTAATTCAATGCATTCAGTCACCCCAAGGAAAAAGTCACTATGCCATTTATCCAGACTGCGTGCTGGAATAGGGAATCATTGCAGGCATCAAACACGTGAGATATTGAAGTGCTTGTTCTGCTCGTGGTGGGCAGTTAGGTTGTTCAAAGCCTAGCGGCTTTTTAAAGGGTGTTTAGCCTTACCCAACAATTTACCAATATCTTCAATTTTCTATCCAGATAAGCAAGAGGCAATTTTCATCAATTGTTTTTTTTAAATATTGTATTCACATACAGATTAATAGGCTGAAGTTGCTATTCTTTGAAGGAAGAACTTTTAAAGAAGGGAGCATGCTGGCTGTTTTGCAGTGGATCTGACCTCACACAGTTCAGTTGAAAATGCATGGTTCTGTAATAGAGAAAAGGAAGCGTCCTGAAGATAGAGATGATATTTGCGTGTTTTTCACAGAGTATGTAGCTGAAGTCATTTGTCATGAACCAGTTATTTCAAAAATGAATGTAACTGAGCTTTATGCAGCCTTGGTTGCAGTATGGTTAGTTTGAGTCCTTGTAGTCATGTTTTAAGGGTAGGATGAGGATGGGAGCAAGAAAATTAACTTTGACTAGGGCAGGGATGCTGGAGCAAGCAAGGCTTGGAGTTACCCTCCTAAACTATTGAAACTGCTATAAACCAGTACATGCATGGTAATGATGAGCAAGCCCAGTCGGTTTGCTCCATGGCCACCTACGCAGGTTTCCAGCTGATGGGAATATAGCACTGCAGAACGTTTTCTCTGTCAGCGTAATGGGGAAGTTCCCTCCTCCTTTCAGCGAGGTGAATCTCCTTCTGCTCCCGTGGTGGGGAACTTGGCTGGACTGCAACACAGTGCTCCCCTGTACCCCCCGGGGGCAAGGGCTGCAGGAACCTGGTCCACAGCAGCCCGAAGTCAGGGACTGGGTGGTGCCAGGAGTTTTAAATGGCTGCTCCTGCTGCCAGGAGCAGAACAAGGTGGCTGAGACCTATGGAGGTGGTCAGAGAGTCCCACCATCAGCTCCTTCTGTAGCATGTTTATATGAAGAAAAGAAATTCTGAGGTGGGTCCCTTGGGCTGTGTGTCACATGGAGACGTGTAATGAAAATCTGCAAACTGAAAGAACTTTTCTTTTTTTTTTGCTTCAGTGTGTACATTGTTAGATAGCACAGACATGAGAGTGAGGAATGTCTTCTGCAGCCAAGATGCAGCTGACATAGCTCTATAATAAAGAACATGGTCCTGCTTTGCGCAGAGTGCAAAAGAGTATATGCCCTCTAATGAGAAGGTACTTGGAAATGATTTGTTTTCTTTCTGGGTTGGGCAGATCTAATATTTTTGTCATTGCTGTCTACTCTGGCTGGACACCAAGACTAAAAAAGCTCTGCTGAGACTCCAGTGGTCTATTTACACCGGTGCTACAACAGATGCTCCTATTGCTGGCCATGGGGAGACAGCAATCATGGATGCTTTCAGGGAGAAAACTAGATTGTAGAATGATATACAGATCAGGTTTCTCCAGATTTCTCAGAATTTTATCTTCTAAACCTTTGCATTTTTGGAATTCTTAAACCAATCTGAGAGTACATTTCCCCAATTACATTGTGAATTGCTTAGCATTTGTTTGTTGTTTTAAGCACCAGATGTATAAACAAGAACTGTTCAGAGCAGTGAAGCAGATAATATAACAAAAAGAGGTTGTAGAACAAGTAAAGCTGGATAAAAGAAAAAAAAATCAGTGGGGGTGTGTGTGGGGGTCCCTTTTGCTGCAAATATATACCACATTGTATAATAGAGTTCTCTTCAGATGAAGCACTATTCATGTTATGAATAGCCTTTTCAAGCAAATATGGCTCACTGGCATGAACACTGACAGTTGCTATGGCTGTCAGCATCTGTTCTTTTATGCTTGGAACAATTTTTACATCAAACATCAGAGGCCAAAAGGATTTTTAACTGTGGTGTAGCACTACATTGTAATTTTCCTACTACAGTCAGTCTGGCAATGAAAGTTTTTCATTAAGAAAGTAAAGCAAGTACAGTTGTTTGTTATGAATCCGGCTTCACAAAGCTCTTCCTCCGCAACACTGTTAGCATAGAAAGCATTCATTTTGTAGAATGACACACAGATTTTATGTAAATAATGGGCCGTTCCTACAGCACAGATGTTTGATACTTAATGAAACTACTTTATCACCCTAAAAAATTGATACTTTATTCTAAATAATTGCCTTACTGTGATCGCCTTTTAATATGCAGAATCCTATGAATAACGTTGAAAAGAAAAAGTGCATACACTGTTCGCGTTTTGTTTCTGGCATCTGCGTGAGTTTCCGCAGGGAAGCATTGTTGTTGTGTTTGGAAGGCAACTCGGCACACCTCTGGTCAGCTGTAAGGACTCGTGGCTTCTGGTGGCAGCCCCCGTGCAGCAGCCAGATTTCACAGCACAGCCCTGAGCACCAAAGGTGCGGTACCCATTCTTCAGCTTCGGCACGCTGACCCCCAGCGAGGAGACGATTTGTCTGCAGCAGGTCCCGACCTCCTCAGATGTCGCTGGTAGGGTTGCCAACATTGAGAGGCACTTTTCCTCCCTCCCCAGGAGTGGGAGGTTGTGCACAGAAAGAATTTGGGAAGGTTATACAGCCTTTTGCACTGTGGTGCTGTCAGCTGGAGGTACCGTTGCGGTGGCACTGCAACAAGGAAGCATGCTGCAATAACCACCCACAGCATGAGAACCCAGTTTATGGCGTTTTATTAACCAAGCCCTCTTTCATCGGCCAAACATTTAGCGGCATCGGTGGCAGTTGAAAAAAAAACAGTGTTAACGTTTTACTGATTTACTATTGTTGTTGTTATTATTATCTTTATTGAATTACTTGTTTTAGTAGAGCGAGTAGGCTTTAAATCTTCCATGGCAGATGCCTCCTGCGCTTTCCTTTAGTGCCAGCTTACTCAGAGTTGACTATATTAAAGTGATTTATAATGGCACTGTAGCCAGAATGGTTTGATCAGTCCACCAGCTTGTCTCTAACCCCTCTTCTACTGCATCTACTTTCTATTTTGAAGAATGTTAATCCTTTATTATAAGGATTAATAATCCTTTTAAAAACAAAAACAACAACAACAAAACCCTGATGTCATATAGGTGATAAATGGTGAGTCCTTAATGTACTGTCATGGCTGGGAACATTTAATTATGACTACTTTATCCATATATCCATCAGTAAGAGGCGATAGCATAAAAATAAGACTTGCCCAATGCCATTGAGCAGTCAGTGGCGCAAGCAGGGCACGGAAGACCTTTTCCAGACCACATGCTTCCTGTACTTTCAGATCGTCTTGCTGAATGTTGCTGCCTGTTGCCGTGTCTCCCTTTTCATAAGCAGTGAATTGTTTTTATCAGTGTTAATGTCTCTGATGGGGGAAAGTTTTCAAAGAAATGCTCAGTAAGTTTAGTATATAAGAGACAATGCTTGCATGTAGATTATGCCTAGTTCCAGAACTGGAATGTTAATGTTCTTGAAACAGCTGTTCTTTTTCCTTACGCTTGAGGCATGCTAGGAATACCTAACTCCAGGTAACACCAGCTGTGCATACAGAAGCCTTTTTGAAAGTATGGTAAAACAACAACAAAAATCCTTATGGAAGTATCTTGTTTCTTTGCTTTGTTAGTCGTGGTATCAGAATGATGCTCTTCCAGAATAAGGTATTGAAGATTTAAAAAAGCTTTAAAACCTGCTTAAAGTGTACAAGTATACAACAGAAGTATGTAGTTTATGTCTTGTTCTGTGGGGATCATCCATCCTGACTCTTCCTTGTGCTTGATTAGTGTAACACATCCTTGCACAAGCAAACAGTCCCAAATAGGAAACCTTTTTTTAAAAAAGTGCTGTCTGGTATTTTGGTCTTGTGGATTAGAAAAAGCAAATTATTTTCAATTAACTAGGGAAATTTATCTTTCGAAGATTTATGAATTCGTTATCATCTTTTCCAAAGTCATATATGATTTCGTCTCCAAATGCGAACAGTAATTATTAGAGTGATGGGTCCTCACCAGGTTAATAAATGTACACAGGACATCATGTTACCTGGTGGCATCACATTCTAAGTTTTGATTACCTGCAACAACAGTCAGGATTTATGTCTATACTGTGTAGGATACAGAGCAAATCTGGAGGCTCGCAGGTTTAGAGATTTAGAAATTCTATTAGACTAGATGCACAGGAATCTGTTTGTACTTTGAAATTTTTTCAAGTTGCAGCATTGTTCCCTTTTCTGAAGTTAGAGGCTTACAACAGTGATGATTATAGGCAGATCAGTTAACTGTCCAGAAACATATTCAGCTTAAAGAAACTAACTTGTGTGTGTGTGTGTGTGTGTGTGTGTGTAGAAAATGCAGCGTATAAACACAACAATCTATTGGACTATGTTCCAAAGTCCTGATCTGAAAATTGCTTACAAATATTTGCTCACCACAATTTAACACCTCACTGCCTTTCCCCAAATGTCCGTCTTAAATGAAAGAACAATGACTCAGAAGGAAGATGCAGTTTGTGCAGGCAAGCAGGCTGGGCTATCTAAGTTGGTGGCTTTCATAATCTAATTATGGTAAGTTGTTACAAGATTAATTGGAGGCCTTAGCAAAGCCCATCTGCAGATCCTACTTGGTGAGAGGCTTTGAATGGTCTTTATTTCTGCTCACAGGGTCCGAGTTCTCAACTTCTCTGGAAAATGGAGCCCAGGGTGCCATTCACTCCCCTTTTTCCTTTCCTTTCCTTTCCTTTCCTTTCCTTTCCTTTCCTTTCCTTTCCTTTCCTTTCCTTTCCTTTCCTTTCCTTTCCTTTCCTTTCCTTTCCTTTCCTTTCCTTTCCTTTCCTTTCCTTTCCTTTCCTTTCCTTTCCTTTCCTTTCCTTTCCTTTCCTTTCCTTTCCTTTCCTTTCCTTTCCTTTCCTTTCCTTTCCTTTCCTTTCCTTTCCTTTCCTTTCCTTTCCTTTCCTTTCCTTTCCTTTCCTTTCCTTTCCTTTCCTTTCCTTTCCTTTCCTTTCCTTTCCTTTCCTTTCCTTTCCTTTCCTTTNTCCCTTCTCCCTTCCCTTCTCCCTTCCCTTCTCGCTTCCCTTCCCCCTTCCCTTTCCCATTTTTCTTTCCTTTTTCCCATCCCAGAGCAGGATAAAACCCCAGCTACCCATGGTTCTCATTTCAGATAGAGAGGGACACATCCAGTCTCTCATCTCTCATACTGCTGGAAGACCTGGCTAACACAGCAGCTGTAACTCACTAGATCCTCCCCCCAACCCCCTGGCACTATCTACTAGACTAGCCTTTTTATTTAGACATAATGCTTTATTCACGTAGCTTGAACAGCAGTCACTTCCAGAAACCATCTTCCTGTTGGACACGGCACAAGGTCTTTATGCGCTCTGCCATGACACAGCTGCCCCAGGTGGGGCTTTCTGCCACTGGGAGAGCTAACAATATCCCACACCTTGGGATATAATGTCAGGCTTAACAGGACTGCCTGTTGCTGGTGGCTATCTGTCACATTTAGTATGTGAAGGCCTCCTCTTTTCTGGCAACCATTAGGCTTCAGAAATGCAGGTCAAAGTGATAGATCCGTTCTACATCTGCCCTTGGTTCTGGATGAAGTGAGATGTCAAGTGCTTGTCCTATCTGATCTTGAACTACAGCTGGGCACTGCTAACGTTCAGTCTATGAAATGTACCATTAGTATCTGTGGGTCCTACCTTCCCAATCCCTGTGTTTCCAGGGATGGTTTCTCATGGCTCATGGTTTCGCAGCTCAGTGCACTGCCTTGCCAGCAGCGTGCCGAGAACTTGCATGGCACTGCTGGCCGGTCAAGGGAAGGGATTGTCCCGCTCTGCTCTGCGGCCTCACCTCGAGCACTGTGTGCAGGTTTGGGCACCACAATATAAGAAGGACATAAAACCAATAGAGAGTGTCCAAAGGAGGGCTACGAAGATGGTGAAGGGTCTAGAGGGCAAGACGTATGAGGAGCAGCTGAGGTCGCTTGGATTATTCAGCCCAGAGGAGAAGAGATGTGCCAATTGTCTTGTGGAAGTTTCTGGGTGAACCCAGTCAACTGTCTGGGTAACAGGTTGTAAACCTCGTTATGAAGATCTCTACTAACTTTACAGGACAAGTATCACTTACATAGCTATGTATCAGGAAGAGGAATTGAGGTACCTAATGCATGAATTTTTCATCTCTCACTTATATTTCTGTGTTAACTTCCAGCCAGGTTTTTGACAATTCAGTGAAATTTCTTTAGTGATGTGTTGCACATATTTAACATTATTAATCAAGTCTGTACATAATTTTGCTTACTGCTTGTAAAGAAATCAATCTCTTTTCTACTAAAATCTCTTGCATTAGAAAAGATCTGTGCAAAAACATGTCCACAAACTCTACGGCTCCTAAAGCGAATAAAATTTGCAATACTGGGAAAGTGTTGTGTTTTCTTAGTAGTTGGATGAGAAACTGCTATACAATCATGTAATTGCCGGATTTGTAGAAAAGGCAGAAAAATGCACGGTCAGTTATTTTATCCTTCAAAGCAGATCTGTTTCTTTGAGATGAGTCTAGATTCAGCGATGTGAGTTGAGACGTGCCCACATTTTATACCACTGTTATCATTGCATTTCTGCCTGTGTTCAGATAGGTAACCAGGACAAAAAGCAACTTGTTTCTTTCCCGCATACTGCATCATGCTCAAGGTCTGTACCACACTGTACGCTGCACTCAAAATGTATTTGAGATTATATACATTTGATCTAAACGCTCTTTAATGGTTGATGGAATTACTTATTTAATCCAAACAAAAGAGCTTTTTGTCTCTTCTGGAAGGAGCCGTTAGGAGTAAACAGCCATTAGTGATGAGTGAATGGTTTAACCTTGTTGTCTAAGTCTTCATTGACATAAAGCCAGCTCTGTAACCAAAAGCTCGTCAAAAATGTCAGCCTCTGCAAAATAAGGTTTCCTGAGTTCCTAGTGCACCCGTTCACCTGTTTTTCATGATTTTAAGATGTTTTGAAATTCTGCAGTCTTGAGTGAGAATGGTATGCATCCTGCATTTTTTTCCTCTGTATGTGCAAAGGCATCAGTATTCATGCCCACATTTTGCTTTTAGATACCCATCTGCTGAGCAAAAAATGAAAAGTGTAACACTGAATGTTGTTCTAGAGGAGTACGTGACAGCCAGTGTATAGTACAGGGCAGACCTTGACCCTGGGTTTGTGGCATCCTGCACCAGGCACACAAACTCCAGGCTGCTCTGAAAATGGCACTGAATGTTGGAGTATTTTGGAAGGCAACACAGAACTGTTGAAGGTATATATATGGACTTCATTTTGGCATTAACATGTTTTTAAGCTTATGCACTGCATTAAGTCTGAAATGTTATGTCTAAATCTGTCAAGAACTCTTGGAAACAAAGATACTATTTCTGGTTCAGGAAATCTGTGGTCATTAAAGGGTGGAAGATTGTACCAGGGATGTATTGGTGTGGATCTCTGCTGGCCTTCCTGAGACATATGCTGGGAAGGTCATTGCTGGGGCTAGATGGGCATACAGCTGAGAAAATACTGGGCAGGGATTAGTCTTGTCTTGAGGGGAACTACTTACTGCTTTTGTTACTACAGGATAGTAAATGTTTGGCCTTTCATGCATCTTCTGCTGAAAGTTGTTGTTTTTAATTAAATTGCCTTAACTAAGCTGAGAGGCAACCATGTGAGTGAAGTGATTAAATTGCATTTGACGTTCTAGCTGTTTAGGTGAACTTAAGTAAGCTTAATATTCTTAAACTTAGCTTTTTGACTGGGGAACTTGTAGAACTGAAAGCCTGGATTCGAAAGGCTGGATTCTTGTTGTTGTTGTTGTTGTTGTTTTTGTGTGTGTGTTTTTGTTTTTGTTTTTGGACAAGATTTATTCTGTCGGAGGATTGCCAGAGACCTGATATACCTTTGAGCATCAAAGTGGAGAGCGTCCTTCTCTATCTGCCGTATTGTCATCCTGGGAGTATAGGACAAAACAGACCTTAAGGTCTTGCTCTGTAAAATTCCAAAATTCGTCAGTTTTCAGGGTGTGTCTAAGCTTGAATCTTAAATAAAAGGCAGTTTATGTTTTGAGGAATACATGAGCTAAATCAAAAGTGTCCAGAAAGAGTTGAATTGGACATGGAATTAATTTCTGTTCAGGCTGCGCATGAAGTATACGAATGGTTGAAGTCAAAGAGGCTCCAGCTCCACTGAGCCAGGTGGAATGATTAGTGAGATTCTGACTTAGCAATAGTGATTAATTTTGTCTTCCAGGCATGAACAGCTGTGAAGGTTTAGGGGTTTTTGGAAAGAAAAGGTTAGAACTGTGTGAAATGTGGAGAAAAACATGTCTGGTTCCCATTCACTGAGAATGCAGCCATGCAGGTAATAGATTTGGCATTGCATACAGCTGGGACGTGAACATTAGATGCATTTTAAATTTACCTCTTTATTGCTTACACAGAACAGAAAAAGTTTTGATCCTGGATTTTCAGCAGGACTGAATAAAATTTATGTAAGCTTGGAACATGCACATATTACCAACTTGAATAGCTAAATCAGATCATTTTAACTGGAATTTGTAATAAACATGAGAATGCGTCTGGGTCCTAGCCCATAAATGTGAAATAATTACTGCATTAAAGATAGAAGGTTTATCTTTTTATGCTGCAGGTTCCCTCTCCAATTACGTCTGCTTTACACAATTTAATTGATAGCAAGTTAGTATTTGCACATGATACAGGTAAGATGTAGAAAGCATTTATTTTATATTTTCTCACTCCATTAAAAGCTTTTCTAAGCTTTTAGGTTGTCATTATGTTTTAATTTAAACCCCTGGTTGAATCCTTACCCCACTTGTTTCTCAGCATGTTTTTAAAACTTTCACAAACTACTAGAAATACCTGATGTGTTTTTATAGCAAGTTCTGTTTTGCCTGGGAGGCAGAGGGGGGGACAGTGGTACAATAGGTGGGACAGCATCCCATAGAGTTTTTAAGGAAAAGCATGCTTTTTTTTTTTTTTTTTTCCTGGGAGAAACGGCATTTTTCCAAAAGCCCGTGGGAACCTGGTGGGAGCCAACCCAGCTGGAGCAGGCCAGCCCAGGAGCTGCTGCCTCTTGCAGCTCCCCTTGGATTGTCATCACAGCAGGTGATGCAAGAGCCTGTCCTAAGGAAATTTTGAGTTGTGCCTTGCTGGGTGATTGGTTCAGTGTCAGCAGAGCTCAAAGCCGGGAACCTCTGTGATAGGGCACAGCTGCCTTCCTGAGCTGATGGATGGTGGGGAAGGTGCGAAACCAGCCCTGAAATCAGCAGGGTGTGCAAGACTGCCACTCAGAGGCAAGACTCAAATGGAATGGCCACGTTTGCTTAGATATTTAGTGCTGAAATGCTAAAAAAAAAAAAAAAAAAATTATCTTGACAATAGTTCCAACTAAACGATCTTTGTTTCTGCTTGTACACAGTATTTTTCGTACAATTCCAGAATTGCTGTTGGAACAGCAGCTCTGACTTTGACCAGGTCTGTTAGTGACCTGAATGGAAATAGCATGTGTCCTTTTACCATTAAAGTTAACATTGCACACAAGTACTGTTGATGCTGGTACGGTTCTGGCTTGCAGGGCACCAAACTCCCTGATAGAGATTTATCATAAGGAAGCAGAAATGCGGTTCTGGTTTTCAGGTGCCCTCCAGTCCTAAAAGCCAGGATCTAATGGATGTGGAAAACCCAGTGTGTGTGTGTGTGTGTATTTTTCCTTTTCTAAATATTTTCCCTAAGAAGTCTCCATTGGCTGTCAATAGATGTGTTTGAAGGCATTTGTTGCTTTTTGTCTCGGAGAAATGTTAGGATTTGGTAATTTAAAGGCTTATGCAGATAATGGTGTAATGGGTTTTGAAGGTTGTCTGGCCCCTCCTCCTCACCAAAACAATGCTCACCCAGTTTCTCATCCTTAAACAGAATTACAATGTTGCTTTGATTTCAGATCCTGATTCATGTAAGAGTTTCTGTTTCAAAACACTCCCCTCCCCCCCCAAAAAAGAAAACATCCTCCAAAAAAAACCACAATTCAGAATACTCTGCCACTACTTCTAGGAATAAATCAGTTTGTGTTGCAGCTTTTTTTTTGAACCAGTAAAAACATTTCTGTCTTCTGCCTTCCTAAACTGTAATTAAATGTTTAATTTAACAGTCATATATTCATGTTACTCTAGTTTATTATCTAATATTCCTGAATCTTATATGGACATTGCAACTCCCCTTAGATCAGCATATGAAGGGCAAGACACTGATATAAAGACCAAATTGTTAAAAACAATCTCCCATCTAGTAAAATGAATAATACAAATGATTCTGTTACATTGGTCATTCAAAGACATTACTTTTAAAGAGTACAAATTAATTGATCTTGTTAACACAATGCTTCAAGCAGCCTACTGACTGCATGAAAAAAAATCAAATGAAGCACTACGTGGCACAACAGTGCTGGTCAGTTCAACTTCTCTTTCAGGCTTTAAATGACTCTCAAGTAGATTACCTTTGCTTCATCTTGGTACAGAACTAATTGGAACCAAATTGGCTTTAATTGTGTTTTGCCATTTTAATTCACAAATAAAATGAAGAGGAAGAGAGGAGAAAGGGTTTGAAGATGACAGTACTTCAAAATCGCTTAAAGCCCTTTCTTAAAATTGTTCTTATCTCTTTAGGGTCTCAAGTTTTTTGGGTGGGAGGATAATATGTTGTTAACTTTTGATAAACCATAAATGATTTCACTAATTATTCTTACAAGTCTAATGCATGCATCCCATATTAACTCCTTTAAAATACTAGTGATCTTCAGTTATGAAAACCTGTGGTAGTAGATGGAAGAAACTCTACAAATCGAGATTTAACTGAATACCATGAAACAGACAGAATGCTGTGCAAGACTGTAAAAAAGAAAATATATGATATTTTAAGTCCACCTGCAAATCAAACAACCTATGAATGCAACACCTAATTTAAATACATCTGGTTTTTCCTGTTGTTGTGTCATTTCAGGGTAAGGTTATCTGTATCTTGGTCTTAATGTGGCTGGACCACTAATAAAGTTCTATCCTGTCCTAGAAATCTGGGAGAGTAATATGTGTTTGGTGAATAACCACAATATGCCTGAGCAGCTCCCCCCTTTCTTCTCCCCCTCAAATTGCTTAAACATGGTTGAAATAGAATTCTGTTTCCACAAAATATATATAGAGATTTTTTTTTTAATTTCAAAGAGGGGAAGAGGTGTTCTTTGTATTTTCCTCTGACAGGGAATATCTAGATATCAAAGAGAGCCAAGCATTTGAGCCTTTGTAAATTATTCAGGACTGCCATATATTTTACATGAAGATATTCTTGTGTAGCTTGAATAAGCATAGGAAACTGGTCTAATATAGGATGCATTCATTTGTAGAACTTCAGATCCTAAAAAAGAGGTATGGAATATATATGATACTATATATATACTTTCATATATGCTATACATAAATGTCTATCCTGGTCATATGAAGTTTATTCATATGAAGGGATTATTACTGGGGGCGGGGGGGGGGGGGG